>JABUQX010066416.1:22500-25000 GCA_015478945.1 Trachelipus rathkii
AATAACTAGCACTTCCCCTTCCTCATTGTTTGGAAGCTCTCACACTGTCCAACCTATTCCGAAAAAAGGAAGCCGCTCTGAATCCTTCTAACTTATCGCCTGTAGCTCTCTATTGTATTCATCTAAGATCTTTGAAAACCCTTCTTCAACTTCACTTCTTAGATCAATTCTGGAAACTCATCCGATCGCCAGTACTGCTCTCGTTGCACGAAGTCTACTGGCATATACATTCCTATCGTAACGATTTATGGTTTTTCGTTCTTAGGAACTACGGGGAGATTTGGGTGGTGGGCTTGACATATCCAAAGCATTTGACCGACGTATGGCACGCTCACTGCTCTCCAAGCTCCCCTCCTTGGGTTTCCTCCTCTCTTTGCTTACTTATATCTAGCTTTCTTTCAAATCGCTCAATATCGGCCGTTGTGTTGATGGGCGACTTCTTCTTTTCTGTCAATAGTGGTGTTCTTCAGGGTTCTGTCTTACCTCCTACTTTATTCCTACTTTTCATTAATGATCTTCTCACCTGCACCTCTTAACTCTATCCACATTCGTATTCCGATGACTCGACCTTCATTCTTTAACTCATATCAATTCTACTCTCACATTTTTACTTCTGGAATTGCCTCTCGTCTTATCTTTCGAATTTATTCTCGCTGATGGATAGAAATAAATTTGTGAAATTCAATTCTTTAAAACCCCAGACTTTTACAAATCTTCATTCTCGCAAAATACCTTCTAACTTTTCCTGTCTCTTTGGACGGTTTGTCGTCTCTTCCTGTTGACAATAATAACATCCTTTTGCCTTAAACATGAAACAAAAAAAATTTCTTGGAAACCTCACATCACAAACGGTTGCTAGGGCGGGCTCAAAGAACTGGAAGTTCTGTTTAGAACTGTGAGACTTTCCTCTTTTCTCAGTTGCTCCGCTATACAAGGGTCTCATCCCCCCATGTATGGAGTACTGCTCTCAAATATCTGAAGGGGGGGGGGCTCTGGTTTCAACCGGCTTTTGGGACAGGGTCGAGTCAACGGCAAAAGGCTTATAAACTGTTTTGCTGTACTTTTCAGTTCACTTGACCCTCTTCTTTGCGAGGCGATTTTTGGTGCTGTTTAAATCTCTATCCTATAGGTAACCTCGCAGCGGCAAAGTGCTCGAGGGAAACTTATCACTCGTCGTACCACCACCTTTACGAGCCTTTGTAGCACAATAGGGCTGTTCCTGCGCAACGAATATAGTGTTGAACCATTGGTAAACTCCAGGCTGCTTGCTGTGGTGATTCTTCTTTCCGCACCACCTCTGTTTGTGGAATCTCTTTCCTCTTATGTATTCCTACTGAATTTAATCTCCCTCACTTTAAAGTCTCGTCTGTGCTCAAATATGCGTAATTTGCGCTAGAGGGTGAACTTTTTTGAGAGTACTACACCCTTCTTGAATAGGGCTCTGCCCCGTGAGTGGTGGTGGAATACTTGTAAAAAACAATTCCTTGATGGGCAGATATGTGCAAAATGAACTGAATCTTCCTATTCCCGCATCCAAAACATCAATTCAGATTATCCTAAGAAAAATCGTAACTCTTTTCAAGCATTACCTCAGATGGAACATATGTTGCAACACACAAATTTTGACCTTTTCAAAAACTTAAATTTAACCTTTAGACTTATAGTACTCACACAACAAAATCTACCATACCTCTAACCACAACTCACTCATCAGAATTGTAAAATCCTTCTATCCCCTCTCATTCCTTTCCACAGCAGCCACAAACACATTTCACACCACACCACTTCATTTTCACCGTTTCCTTTCATCTTTTTTCAGTCACAGCGAGCAATCAAATTTGCCCTTTCTAAATACATCCATCACCTCTCTCCTCGTCTCCTCAACATTTATTCCTCAGACATTTTATATACAGATATGATTCATACATTTTTGCCGGAGGATAGAAGAGCGCTTACTGCGATCTCGACCTTCTCCGAGGCATGCATTAGCATTGCTGGCAAAAGATAAGTGGTAGTAGGCAGCCAACCAAACTAAACCACGTCCCTTAAATCCGCCTTCTACGACATGCAGGACCATACGATGTGGGCAATTTTTTCTCCCTACACGTATGGATATAAGGGATAGGGATGTCTGTTAGATGTTGTCTAGAAGAGGGGTGTGGATATAAGTATGTGTATATGAAATGTTGTCTGGAGGATGAGTGTGGATATGAACGCATAACAGAAAGGCGAACCATTAGGCACTGGAATGTCATACATACCAATAAGCAAAATGGAAGAGACTTTAATATAATATATATATATATATATATATATATATATATATATATATTATATATATATATATATATATTATATATATATATACAAATATATTTAAAAATTTTATATATATATATATATATATATATATATATATATATATATATATATATAATATATATATATATTATATATATATATAAAAAAATATATATATATATATATATAATATATATAT
>JABUQX010066416.1:27500-30000 GCA_015478945.1 Trachelipus rathkii
GGAAATCCGCACCCTTTCGAAATAAGGGCGGATGTGCGAATGTCATGACTTATTATTATCATGACTTATCAAACCAAATTTCCTCTTTCAATTACTATTGTACTACTCTTGAGTTGTAAAAGACTTTAACGTGAAACAAGGCTTCTAAAATAGGTAACAAATATTTTAACTGGTGTTTATATTATTTGCTACAGCTCATTTCAATCGCTAGGTAGCTGCTCTACATAATCTAAAATTTTGAAGAAAGCTGCGAAAAAACCTTCGTCATGCAAAGTTTAGTACCAATAATAATAATACCAATAATAATAATACCAATAATAATAATAATAATACCAATAATAATAATACCAATAATACATCCACGAGATGGAAAAGTAAACTATAAATGAAACAACGCACATCAGATGTGAAGAAGAGTTTGATCATAGATAATTAATATTATATTAATACACTATGGTTTGATCTTTATTGTAAGATCAGTTCCGAAAACAAATTAAATCATGCCTGAAGGGATGATTGGATAATCATTACAAATGCTATTGAAGCTCCAAAACCATATGTGTAAATAACTCAATGAGTCATACAACACACTTCCATTCTAGATATTATTTCACTATTAAAATAACTAAGAGCAGTGCTATATTAAGGTCATTGTAAAGGTGTTGTTATAAATCATGTATAGATTGCATGTTTCAAAATATTATCTAAATGAATGAAACATTTAGAAATGTACTGGATATGAAATTCGACGTGTTACGAGTAAAAGTTAATAATATTTTCACAGTAGCAACCTCTCTCATTTCAACAGTACAAAAAAATGTTTTTCACCTCATCTTCCGGGATGATAAAAATCAAAAACAATTTTCTCAATTACTTTCAAAGCCGAATGAAGAAATTACAGTTGAAAAAAGAAGAGTTATGAAAAGAAACGTTTGAAAACCGTCGCTGAAGATCGAGAAAAAATTCAACCGATTTTTTACTATAAATGATGGGATGTTTTTTTTATCTTGCCATTATTCAGGAAAAGTTGAAACAAAAAACTTAAGACAAAAATAAAGTTGATAAAATTGTTTTGGATTCTAATAAAAAAAAAGGGCACAGATTGATAATAATTCTTTCTAATTGATGAAGACAAATGAAGGAAAATATCAAAACTGAGTCAACTTGCTTACCTAGCTTGTTCTTTCAGCACTGTCCCGACTCCCGAGTGAACGTTTCTTTATAATATAGTTAAATAGTATTTGAAGAAAAGTTAATAGATTTTATGGTGCAAATGCAGAGAGTTTTATTTTAAAATGAAAGTTAATTTTCGAATTTATTTTAGCTACCAGTCTTAAACTGCATTCCAAAATAGATGGATGTAATAATGCTATTTGTGAGATACATCAGGATAAGACCCTCATTTCACATTCCGGTAATGCGTTTATGTGCGGCAAAACCGGTCTCCTTACCGATATTTTTGCTCTTTTTCGGTATTAGTATTTACAGAAATTTTACCTGAATAGCATTAAAATAGGTAAATGATATCTTAAATATTTAACTTAAAATGCCTTTGTCATCAGTTTCAAAATTTTATATTTGTTAAAAATATTGTAGAATAAATGTTGAAGATTCTCATTCGTATCCGCGCGGATATAGAAATAGAAAGTTTGCATACGCATCCGCGGATGTTAGAATCCTGTGGCTCACTTCATCGAATTATAAAAATTTCACCTCCGTGAATTATATTATATATATATATATATAATATTATATATATAATATTTATATATATTAAATTTATAAATATATATATATATATATATATATTATATATATATATATATATATATATATATATAGTATATATATATAATATATATATATATATATATATATATATAATTATATTATATATATTATATATATATATATATTTATATATATATATATATATATATTAGTAGTATATATATATATTTGTAAATATATATATATATATATATATATATATATATATATATATTTTTATTTATAAATTTAATTAAATTTAAATATTATAAATATATATATATATATATATATTATATATATATATATATATATATATATATATAATATATTATATAATATATATATATATATATATATATATATATATATATATATTTTATTATATATATAATTTTATTTATAAATTTATATTTATATTTTTTTTATTATTTTTTTTTATTTATTTCAGATGAACCGAATATATATTTTCCAATATTTGAAAATATGAATATTTTTTCCATATTCCCAAGGAGAATATGAATATTTTTTTTTGAAAGTTTACGAATACGAATTCGAATATTATTATCGACTGTAGGATGCTTCTTTTTATACTATAATCAGAATATTTGCGATTGTTGTAAGTTGTAAGAGTTCATCTATAAAAGAAAATGTATTAAATAAAATACATCCAATTTCCTGTTTCCAGGATGCGTCTTAACTCTCAATGACCCTCTTTTATTCGCACACT
>JABUQX010066416.1:37500-42817 GCA_015478945.1 Trachelipus rathkii
CTTCATCGATCTGCAAAAGGCATTCGATTCGGTGCCAAGGAAAAAGCTATGGAGAGGAATTACGGAGTGAAGGGTATATTAAAGAAGGCGATAGAAAGTATGTATGAGAAATGCAGCTGTAATGTTAGAACTGAGTGTGAAAACGATAGATGGTTTGAGGTGAAAACAGATGAAGCAGGGGAGTGTTTTATCGAAGTGCTGTTTATATTATATTTAGACGAGGTGATAAGGAAGTGAAAGAGAGACTGGGAGAATTTTGAAGGGGACATAATGGCATAATGCGGAACGATCTGGCCATGCTGGAGCCCGAGAGAGAAGGAGGCGATTCGAGAAGGTGATGGTTGTTTGGCGGAGGTAGTTGGAGGAAGCAGGGGATGAAGATGAAACATACAGCAGCAGAGATATAACAGTAACGCGGAGAAATGAGGAGGGGATAAGAATGATGGTGAGAGAGGAGGAGGTGAAGGCGGTAAATACCTTTAACAGAAGGGAAGGAAGTGGAAGAAGGATTACGCGAAAAAGAATGGAAAATTGGATTAGTTATAAAGCGGTATACGCCAATGAATGAAAGAAATAAAAAACATCGGAATAAAGTTTTAAAAAAAGTGCTTCTTAACCAGCATATACTGGCCCCTACAACTGCTGTACGGGGAGCGGAAAACATGGACAACAACGAGAGAGAGGAGAGTAGAATAACCAAGCGGGCGCGGAGATGAGGATATTAAGAACTATGATTGGGAAGAGTAGGAGAGACAGAATATAGAATGAAGTTATTAGAGAAGATTTAGGTGTGAAGAAGATGACACTGAAGATGGATGTGGGGAGTTGAGATGGTGGGGACAGCTGGAGAGGATGGAGCAGGAGAAAATGCCGAAAAAGAAGATGGGAATGGACACCAGAAGGCAGAAGACCAAGGGGAAGCCAAAGACGAGAAGAGATGGACGGGAATCGGTGAGACTCTCTGGGAAAAATATGTCAGGCTACTAAATATGGAGAGCGCTGAAGAGAAGAGGAATAATGCAGGAGAGGGGACGTCTGGAAGAAAGGATGCTTGCGCGGCTGACAGGATGAAAAATTCTTCCTGGGAGAGGAAAGAAAGAAAGATATATATATATTATATATATATATTAATTATATATATTATATATAGATTATAATAATATTATATATATCTAATATATATATATATATATTAATATACTATATATATATATATATATATATAACTATTGTTTATATATATATATATATATATATAGTATGGGTATATATAGTATATATATATATTATCTATATATATATATATTATTACTATATATATATATATATATATTATATATATAATGATATATATATATTATATCAGCGTATAGACTTGCTATTTCGCCTCCGTTCCTTCCTAGATGTCTAGTCTAAGTCGAATATATATATTTATATATATATATATATATATATATAGTATACTATATACTTAATATATATATACAAATATATATATCTATATTATATATATATATATATATATATATATATATAATATATTTCTATAATATTATATATTAATACTAATCGTATTATTTTTACAATAATATACTATTATATATATATAATATAATAATTAACAATATTTTATATAATAGTTTATATATATATATATACTTAAATATATATATATATATAATATATATATTATATAATAGTATATATATAATAATATAATATATATATATATATGGAGTTTAAGCAATGATCGCTGGTACAAATATTTATAAGTAGGATAACCTTGGAGATGAGCTTAGATGGAATCGATTGGAGACAAGAAATTGCGTTAGTAGGAGATTTTCTGCAATTTTAAGTTACAGTTTACGGCATAATGAATTACACTAATCTCAATACCCACACATTACTAAAAACATAGCCAGCACATACAACAGCATAATCTATCATAACATACAAAATCACACTCTCTCTTATGCTTCAAGCAAAGAAGGTCCCTCTCAATCTGGATTCTAACCAGCCCCACGGTGACTAGATTTCCAAAGTGGAGTTGAGCCGAGCACGGGCTTTGCCGTTCAAACTTAAGATAACTCTTTGCTTTTAAATAATCACTTTTCAGTAGCTACTTGTAACTAAAATTTTCTCCTGACGAAAGACCCTACTGTGGTAGGTAATGAACCCCCCAAATTCATGGGATAGAGTTTCGGTGGCAACAAACTAACATATATATACATGGGCGTAGGCAGGATTTCATTTAGGGGGCAAAGGTTGAGTGATATATATATTATATATAGTATAACCGTATATATATAATATATATAATATATATAATATATAATATAATAATATATATATATATATATATATAAATAATATATAATATATATAATTATATAATTATATATATATATTAATTATTAATTATGGGTTGACTGGGAAATTGCTGTAATATTTCTTTTATTTTCTGCAAATGTTTTTTAATGTGTTGTCTGCAGCTGAATATCAACGGGTACGCCTTCCGTGATTGATTTAACAGCTTTGGCAGCCGCCATATGCTATCGACATACTGAAAGCTCTAGCGGAGAATAATATCAGAAGAATCCAGCTGTATAAAAGCACAAAGCTGGTTGACTTTAAGCCAATATGAAAACGAAAACATATTATTAACTTTAGAAAAAATAATATAATACGTTAGTAATTAGTAATTTCTACTTCATTATCTATCGATTGACGTATTTTTTTTAAGTTTTTTTCTACTACTAAACCTTAAAAACGTCGGTCTGAAAAACATATAAGGTTCATAATTTTTATTTCGCCAAGATTTAGGGGGGAACAAGTACCCCCCTCTGCTACGCCCACGTGTAATATATATATATATATATATATATATATATATATATATATATATATAATATGATATGTGTTATATTTATATATATATATATATATATATATATCTATATATATATATATATATATATATATATATATATATATATATATATATATATATATATATTGTAATATGTGATATAACAGCGGTTTTTAAATTTTGCTTTACCACGGACTCTCCTAAACTTATTTTTCCCCTCGCGGACCCATTTATTTTTTTTTCAGCGAATCACCAAAAATTAAATCAATTTAAAACCGTAAAGTACTTCAAATATTTCTTTAAATTTTCTCATAAAGGGTCTAATATTTGGAGAGATTGAAATGTATTATATTCGTATATTTATCGAAAAACTACGAAATTAGGCTTCTTTAATGCCGAAATACGTCCAAAACCCGTTAAAAATGTCAAATTTTGCACAAGCAAGGAAGGAAGGGAAATTTATTCAACATTTCCTTTCCTTTTGTACTTTCTTTCATCCATTCTCTTTTAACTGCTGAAGATCTTAGCATTCCTTCAAACCATTTTGGACCCCATTTGAAACCTTCGTGAACTCTTGGAGGTCCGTGGATTACAGGTTAAGAACAGCCATATTCACCATTTCATGGTTTCTTTAGGTTTAATTTAATGATATGCATTATTTATTACTAATTCCGTTTGGAAAAGTTACTCGAAAGAGTTTTTGAAAGGTCCGAACGATCTTAATCGATCGTAAGTCGACTCACACTTGTGTAAAGTATATGCGATAAAAAACAAGATAACATTCTTTTATTGCATACTTTTGTATTTGCAAATGTTATATATATATATATATATATAAATATATATATTATAATCATATTATATAATATATATATAAGTATAATATATATATATATATATAATATAAATAATATATTTATAGTATATATATTATATATATATATATAATATTTTTTTTTTTTTTACAGGATAAACCACCGCTCACGGCCAGAGCCCTAATCAAGGAGGGGGTGTATCGATTAACGCTCCGAGCTAGACGTGAGCAAAGCCCAAGGATGAGATAGCTCACTAGTTCTCCAACCGCCAGTTGCGACCTGGGATCCTCGCTTGGTTTGGGCGAGTGATCTAACTGAGCTATCGGGCCGCTTTTTATATTAAATAAATTGAAAATACTAAAAAAAAACATATATATATAACACTTACACGTGTATACATACATATACATACACACATAAAATAACTATTACACCATATATAATCATAATAATACACATATACATACATCTATACACATATATATACACCTACATATACATATACATACACATACATATACATATACATACACACATATACATACATATATATACATATACATATATATATAGTATATATATATTATATGATATAAGTTATATATATATATATATATATATATATATATATAATATTATAATTATATATATATATATACAATACATATATATATATATATTCATATTATTTTATCAATTATTATTATTATAAAATATTTATACCAAAACACTATATTTAACAGCAAAATACACTATATTTTACTAATAATCACTACTATTTACTATATTTCAATATTAATATTATTATTTTATACACTATTTAATTATAATATTGTTATGCTATCGACTATATTTCAACATATCTTAAATTATTCACCACTATTCACTTATTATTAACATTATCACATTATCACAAGTATCACTATTATTATTAATATATAACAAATTATTCACCACTATTCACTTATTATTAATTAACATTATCACATTATCACAAGTATCACTGTTATTATTAATATGGTATACGGTATATCACCACCATTTGTGAAAATATTAATGTGATAGAAAGGAGTTTTCGGTACCTTGCTACCAATGGAAGAGAATTTGAAAAATTTCTTCATTGGACGATTTTGTCTTGGGATTAATAAATTATTTTTATTACGTTCGTTATTTTATTTATCTTATTTTTATTTTTTTTATATTTTCTCCTCTCTTTATATATATATAATATATATATATATTATAGTTATATATATATATATATATTTATATATATATATATATATAGATATTATATATACATATTATATATATATATATAATATATTATATTATATAATATATATATATATATATATATATATATATAGTATATATATATATAGTATATATATAATTTATATATATTTATATATATATAATATATATATATATATTATATATATATATTATATATATTATATATATATATATATATATATAATATATAATTATATATATATTATATATATATATAATATATAATATAATATATTATATATATATTATATATATATATATAATATTATATATATATATATATTATATATGATATATATATATATATATATATTAGTTATATATATATATATAT
>JABUQX010066417.1:0-2500 GCA_015478945.1 Trachelipus rathkii
AATTAAATTAAAAATCAAAATCTTTATCGTACAAATTAACATTTTAACCGTGAAGAGGAAGCAACAAATTTTCATTCGTTCTTTTTCAATAGTTATTATAATGACATTGTATTTATTAAGATAGGAGTAACAAATTTTTACAGCTTGTTATTTATTAGAAATTTAATTTTAACAAATTATAAGATCTGCAAAAAAACTGAAATTTGGTCAAATAATGAATGGATATCTTCACCGAAAGTCGATTATAGATTTTTCGGTATGGTTCTAGGGGCTGGGAACACCCTTATGCCTTTAATTCCTTCCATGAATCACCGCATGAATTATGAAGTGCCAGGCATAAATGAAAGCCGGCTACGTTAAAAGAAATTACCTATCACCAATGATATTCTGAACAAGGAGAATATAATGACAAAGTAGTGGAGCCCAACAGAATGGATGAATATGAGTATATATATATATATATATATATATATATGTATATATATATGTATATGTATATATATATGGCAAATTTGTAGAAACCTTCGTACTGTGACTAGTGAGATATATAGTCAACCACCCCATAGTTGGGGCACAACTGAACCTCCTTAAAGCTTCTGATCACAAACTATAATAATGAAATTTAACGGTTGCTTAGGTTAGAATGTCAGTTAGTTGAAGGAAGTCAGTTAGGCTAGTTGCCAGTTAGCTGTTAGGGCACTGGTCACAGTACAGTTTCTATAGTTTAATGATATATATATGAAAGCAGAGTATATATATATATATATATATATATATATAAATATATATATATATATATATATATATATATATATATTAAAAGATGAGAATTAGGGACAATTCTGAGCGTAATTACATATGATAACAACCATTATTACTAAAATATTTTAAATGTGTAATAGATACTTTTCAGATATTATACAATTGTTTTCCCAATAAGAAAATTAATGGTTTTAATTTGATACAATTGAAGTAAAAAAAATCTAATTTTATTAATACATTGAAAAAAGATTTATTTGTTTTATTTTAATTTATTCTTGTTCTTATATAAAGAATTTATAAGGTCGAAATTTGATTTACTTTGTTTCATTTAATTAATGATTCTGGTTTTAAAGATTTAGATACAACACAACAGTGATATAAGATTTTAGAATTTATATATATTTATATATATATATATATATATATATATATATATATATATATATATATATATATATAGTATATATATATATATGGTATATATATATATATATATATATATATATATATATAGAGTTATATATATATATATAGTAGAAATCAGAGCAATAAGACGCTAAGTTTAGTAGGTAGCTGTTTTTTATATTGCTATCAAAGACACTCAATAATGACTTTCAGTGGTAACGGACATGATTCAAAAGTTTTAAATATTTTAAATAATTTTAAAACTATTGAAAGAATATTTTTTCGTCTCAGTAATGGATGTTACAGAAACACTACATATTTGAAACTAGCGGTATGAAGCTAGTTTACAAAAATGTAAATAAAAAAATAATACAAAAACAGGAAAGATATATTAGTCACTGACGGGAATAGTGGCGCTTCATACCTCTGTGGGAGGGGCGGGTAACCCCGCGACACCCAAATACCAAAGAGCGGGGGTTCCGGCGACCCTCCCCGGAGGGAATAGTCCTACCCCGTAGTTCCCGGAAGGCCGAGAGACCCGACTCCTGCCATCTGCAGTTGGCTTTACTCTTGGGGTATTCTCGACCCAAAAAAAATAAAACAAAATATTGTTGAAAATGACTTTTAAAAATATTTAAATATTTTGAACTTTGAAGCATGTCCACAATTATTTAAATTCATTGTTAGTATCAGTTATGCTAGCAATAAGAAAAAAAAATTAAATCACAAATAAACCGAAAAGGTCCTATATATTTTGAATCATGACCGTTAACAGAAATTGATTGTTAGATCATATTAGAAAATATAATAAAAAAACTTAATTGCATGCAAAGCTGATTCGAATTACTAGTGGTACAAAATATATATATATATATATATATATATATATATATATATAGGTAATATATACATATATTTATATATATATAGGAGATGAGTACATATATTTGTATATATAGAGAGAGAGAGAGTAGAGGTGGGTGTATAAATATATATATAAATGTATATTGCTGAGTATTATAATAATAATAATAATAATAATAATAATAATAATAATAATAATAATAATAATAATAATAATAATAATAATAATAATAATAATAATAATAATAATAATAATAATAATATAGTGATGATGATAGTGTTAATGATAATATGGTAATAATGATGATTAGTTAATGTTAATAATAGTATTGATAATGATAGTGGTAGTGATGGTAATGATAGTAATAATGATGATATTAATGTTAAAGTGATATAAACTTGACAATGGTAATGGTGATATAATGATAGTTATGATATAATGGAATATGATTTAATATATTTGTATTAA
>JABUQX010066418.1:0-63170 GCA_015478945.1 Trachelipus rathkii
CGTATTAAGCTATTATATTTATTTACATACAAAAAAATCAAAAAGAGAAGTAGTAAACATAGCATGATTTAAAAGTTTCTCTCTTACTATCTTCATACTCTCTCTCTCTCTCTCTCTCTCTCATCATCTCTAGAATCTCCTCCTCCTCTTCTCATATCTCATCTCTCTTCTCATTTCTCTCTCTCATCTCTCCTTCCTATAGTGAGTCATGATAGCAATAATTTAAAACTTTGTGTTTTACCATTTTTAAGGAAGAAAGCAATATAATTCATGCTTAAATATGAAGTATAGGAAGCCAATAACACAAAACCAAATATTCAAATGTTATTTTAAAAACTTGAAATGACACTGAAAATTTTTGGGTAAAGAAGAATATGAAAGGAAATCGAGAGGAGAATTATAAAATGTTATAATTGGATATGAATTAGTTTATTAATTATTAAATAATTATAATGAAGAAATATGATAATCTTATCACAAGTATTAATGTTAAGATACTAATATTAATTTAAAAAAATAAATTTTAATAATATAATTATGATATTTGAAATTATAAATTTAATTTTAAATTATAATTATATTACTTTAGTAATAACCTTCTAAGCCAAATAAATTATATTAAGAATTTATAATTATAAATTAACTATTATTAAAGTGTAATATTTATTGTTATAATAATTAAATTAATATAGTTGAAATACATAATTAATTATATATACTTATATTTTAGAAAATTATTATTTTTAAGTTAAATTTTTAATTTATGAATTTATTACAGATTTTTTATAAAGAATATTATATATTAACTATTAAATAATATAATATAATAATATAATAATATAATTTATAAATATATATTAATATATAATATATAATAAATTAATAATATTAAATATATATATTAAATATATATTAATAATATATATATATATTTATATATATTATGATTACTTTATATATACTTATAAATTAATTATTTTTATAAGAAATTATTATTATAATATTTATAAGTTATTGTTTTATTTAGAATATATATATTAACATTATTTTTTAAAAAAATATGTTTCTATAAGTACAACGGTCAATATTTAGCCCTATATACTCTAGGGGAGTGTATCTTATCTCTAGGTATCGTTTACCTATGGGTAGACAGAGAGATCGAACCTTGGTATTAAGTTGCACTCCAGCGCGATGTTGATACGTTCTTTAATATTATAATATAAATATATTTTATATGTATAGGAATGGTTTATATTACAAATATAATTATTTGAATTCCAGGACACTTGATAATACTATTAAGAATTTATGCATTTTTAATATATATATATTATAATAATTATATTAATATACTTTATATATATATATTATATATATATATTATATATATATATATAATATATATATATTAATATTATATTATATTATATATATAATATTAATATATATAATATTATATATATATTAATTAAATATATAATGTATTATATATTAATAAATAGATTATTATATATATTATAATAATATATATATTATATATAATTAATATAATATATATTAATATATAATATATATATCATATTTATAATAATATATATAATATATTATATTAATATATAATATATATTATATAATATTATATATATATATATATTATATATATATATATATTATAATTATATAATATATATTATATAAGTAGGTTTTAATTTGGTATACCGTACCTTTAAATATATTTTCGTGAATACATAAACAAATGAAGCTAGGGAGGCGCTACGTTGATTTTAACACTTTATGTATCGACAGATATTGATATTGCATTCATGATGTGAAATTGATTTTCTCAGCAGCCTTGCATATACCGTTCAGATGAGTGAGGAAAGCTCGTGAGCGAAAGTCCTGTCGGATATTTCGTTTTGCTAAAAGGACAGAAAAACCTGAACAACGCACTACAATCATCAAAATTTGTGATGTAAAGCTTTGACGAATCTCTCGTTAGAAAACTCAGAATCCACAAAAAATATACAAGAGAAAGCACATTCGAGAGAGACAAAAGCAATGGGGCTTAACCATCGAGATATGATGGAGTAGTGCATAACCGTTTCAAAGATTGCCGTACATCAGTGGAGAGTGAAGCACGTTCTGGTACGCGAACCACTCAACCTCCCGAAATGAAACCGTATCGTATTGGGACCAAAAGTTGAGAACGCCTTGGTATGCAGGATCGTCGAATCAACGATCAAGAGAACTTGCGACTTTGTGGCCCGACAGCATTATATTTGAGATAATCCTCCGGTATATTATTCCATCTATGAATTGAGTTATTTGGCTTCAGAGAGATATCGTCAACTGTATTAAGTTGCACCAAAGCTGCATAACGATATATGATACGGAGAATGCTTAATTCAGCTCTCATTGAGCTGGGAGATCACACAGAGAACATTACTATGAAGACTGTGAACAGTCTGAACCCATACATTCCTCAACATAAGTGATCATATGGCGATGAAGTTCATAATGTTTTGCCGGTCTCATAATAATGGAAACATCTCACCATCCCCGTAAAACCAAGAAAAATAAAGCTAAGAGCACCTTCAGTATAGAACAAGTGTCCAAGTACATTAGCTGACTGTGGCAAGGCAGCTACGAGTAATTGACAGCTCCATTACACGAACAACGCACCCGCTAATTCTTCACATGGATACAGTAATAGTATTTCTGGCACCATATAACAACAACATGTCTGATGGGCTTCTTTTATAGTAGTTCTTCCTATACTGCCGACATGGCTTCAGTGTTAAATCTTCTGGCTTTCACCCCATATATAGCATAGAAAATGACCTCCTCAAATAGAGATCTAAATTTAGTTCATTATGATGATGGTTCTCTCTTCTATTTGGTATTAATTTCAGACTGGTTTATGCCTTTCACAAACGTAAATGAAGGTCATTTTTTAAGTACATAGTATTTAACTAATAATATCTACTATCTCAAAATTTTATTTTCGATAAGACATTGGTCTCTTACCTGACTAATTTATTCCGTTCACCACACGAACTCATTGTACGTGTACCCCAAAGAAAAAATCTCTTGCAAGTACGGATTATTAAAACATAAAAGAATCCTGTTACTTATTAAGGACTGTCCCCAAACAATCAAAAGAAGCCTTCACCATTTTATTTTACTTTACTACTTTAAAGTATATAAAATTTTTCAAGTCCTATTCTTCAATGTATTTAAAATAACCTAAGGTCCAATCATTGGATTGGTCATACAAAATATCTGTATCATTGATATTTGTATTAGCTATGACTATATTCTTCACTGAAATCAGGTCAGCTTGTAAGGAGAATCTTTTCTGAAACACAACAGAGGTATTCTCTATATTTTCGTAAACAGGCCAATCACCTTATCTAAATCCTGATATTTCAGGTACCCATAAGAGAAGCATGCTCTTATAATTATCACAGTCCAACCCAATTTCCTCAAATAAACTATTCACAAGTACTCACAAATCTTTTCAATTCCGAATCAGTTGGTAGATATCCTGGAGATACTCTATTTATTAAACTATCAACCAATTTCTTGATTCAAATAAAAAAGCAGCTCTAATAAAAAGTTGTTTATTCACTCGGCTATTCAGCAGGTAAGGGTTGCTAAATTTGTTATATAACCTGGTATTCTTAGTTTATTTTTTTTATTTTTATATTTATTTATTTTATTTTTTTTTTTTTATTTTATTTTTTTTTACATGATTACAACACTTCACGTGGCAATGCCTATCAAATCAGTAGGAGGGCCTAAAAATAATAAATAAATTAAAATAAAAATATAATTTATAATATATATAAAAGTAAAAAATTAATTAAAATATAATAATATCAAATAGAAAAACCTCAACTTCTCCTCCTATGCTTAACGCTCATATCTCACTTCAGTGGAGCGCAGACGTCAGGTATTTAATTATAGAGGAAGAATTTAGAATTAGGCGGCGAAAATATAAGGAAGGCAAGGTAAGTTTACCAAACAAATCAAACTTGTGGCCACATGCAAGAAAACTAATACCTATAACACAGACAGTATATACACGTTTAGAGCCTCACAAATATTCTACAGCTATTTCGCACCATGAAAAAATACACTTCATTTACCACCCCCACCCCCAAATCACGTTAAATAATGCGATGAGGATCAAATTCTACTCGAGCACACTGCCGTTGTAATTACCTATATTAATAGAATAAGAGATTAGGACGCCGAACGTCACGAAGAAGAAGAAAGAGGGTACAAGTAGGAGTCATAGAAAGTATAGCGGACAGTTTATAAGCCTCTTAGCCTTAGGCTTCAACTCTAATGTCCAAAAGGAGGGTTGGGAACCGAGGAAGCCACTCTCCAAATGTGAGGGAGATCAGTATTACATACAGGGGCGAATATGAACGCTTTATATATATCTGGAAAGCATTGATTCAGAATGAACATGATAATTACTAACGCAAATCTGACAGATTCCAGATTTTTTTGAATGGCCATTTTAGCACCGAGATATGTTGATTTAGAGGTCTCCAAGACAATTAATTATTTTTTTGTTTAGTCCTAGAATGTTTATAGTTGTTTACGGTAAGACATTAGATGCCGAGTTCAAAGGGAGAATATGGAAAGTTGGGAGGTTTATTTTAGAGAGGGAGAATATTGAAAAGATATGTTGAGTTTTTATCACAGGATGTTGATATTCACAAGATAACGTTATCCCCACACTAGAGAAATTCCCGACCAAATACGATTTGGCTT
The DNA here is from genome assembly GCA_015478945.1 of Trachelipus rathkii. Taxonomy (NCBI): domain Eukaryota; kingdom Metazoa; phylum Arthropoda; class Malacostraca; order Isopoda; family Trachelipodidae; genus Trachelipus; species Trachelipus rathkii. The sequence goes on from JABUQX010066418.1 coordinate 4,789, forward strand.
TTATTAAAGTTAAATATTATTTTTGTTTTTATTAATACCGTTTTTAATTTATCTTTATTTTATGTTTTATCATTTATTTATTAGTATTATTTTTTAATACTATGTTATACATGAGTTGCTGTTATTATAGTTTATTTTTTTTTTATTGTATATTTTACTCCTTTTATATTATATTAATAATATTTAATTGTTTATTTCTCATTCTTTATGTGAAATGAAAGAAATCCATTGATGATTGATTTCTTATAATTATTTGTAAAATTTTATCATATAAAAACAGTATATTTTATTGTGTGCTAAAACTAATGTTGCCACTAATTGTAGGTACTGTTATCGTTTAGCCAATTGTGTAAATAATAACCCAACTATCTAAGTATTTATATTTGTCAGCTGGTTGATCATCCAAATTTTAAAACTAGTTTGGAACGCTAATGGTGGGTGCCAAAAACGTTTTCGTATTTATACTCTAAAATAATTTTTTAATATGGTTTAAATGTGATATGTGATAATAGTCTTTAGGGATATTTATTATTAAACCTTAGACGATGGTATATACCTGTATCCGAAACTCACAGTTCCTGGAATTTAATTAAATTAAAGAATACATTTAAATACCTAGTAAGCTGCTCACGCTCTTTTATCCTACACTACCTTACACACACACACAACTCACACCACACCACTCTTTACATACCCTCACATCCACACTCACACACAACACACACACACACATCTACAAACAACAAACACACACAACTACACACACTACACACTCACAAACACACATATATAATTAATATATATATTAAATATTAAACAAATATTATCTACTATATATATACGTATATATATTATATATATAGTTAAATAAAGTATATTTATATTTATTATATTAATTATATATATTATACATCAATAATATTATAACAGATATATTTCAAGCCTTCCATTATATATACTGCTAGTTTTCAAGACGACCATTGACTCTAGCTGTGAACTGTCTTCACATATTCTTTTCTTGTTCTGAACTTTCTATCTTTTAAAAAGAGAGCATTATAATTTCACTTCCATCTCAAAAACAACGTCTCACCTTATAAAATTTTTATTGCTTCTATTATATGCATCGTCGAATTGTGGATAAGCACTCTGTTCAGTCTAACAATGCTCTACCATGAACTCACTGGTAGTGACTAACTAGAATCCACCGAGAGGCATAGGGTATAAAAGGGATGATACGATTCTTCGTCTCAGGAATCACTAGTCTCACGCAATTACCTTGGAGTAGATTCCTCCTTACTGGAATAGGTTGTGTTGTGATATGCGATACTTTTTTTATATATATAAAAAAACAAAAATATTAAAATCATTTATTTAATATATTAAATTGCCTCCTATGAAGCCCCATTCAATTATTCAAAGAAAAATTGCGTAAAGAAAAAGATGTGAGAGAGAGAGATGAGTAGAGAGAGAGAGAGAGTAGAGGAAGAGTAGAGAGAGAGGAAGAGAAGACAAGGGAGAGAAGAGAGAGAGGAGAGATGGAGTTTGCGTGGTTGTGTAAGAGAGCAGGAGAATTTAGGAAGATTTGCTCATCTTATCGTTCCTACTTTCATTGCATGACCTGTAAACTCAAATGTGTAATCATTAGTTCATAATAATATTATATTTGTGAGTTAATTAAGATTATTATATATTGTATAACTTATTTAGAGTACACATCATAAATAATATAATATAAATAATATTATATTATATAAATAATAATATAATATATATAATATTAAAGACATTATATTATTATTATATAATAATATATATTATATTATAATTATTATAATATAAATATAAAATTATTTCAATGGCAACTTTCAATAATATTATGAAATTATATCTTAATAAAAACATAGCAATATAATAATATAAGACTATAGGTCTACTATATATTTATTATATTACTATATATTTTACCATTAGCATATTATAGTATGTCGAGCATATAGAGAAATATTTAATATTAATACCTTTAGTATTAAATATATTACACTATATACTGCTATGAATAATAATATATATAATACTCATAGTATAAATATAATTATTATTATATATTATTAATAACTAATTAAAATTTCTAATTAACTCGAATTTTATCCATGAAACTTTAACGAGAGAAAAATGCTCTGAAGTGATTTGTAGCAAACGTCGAAACGTAATTAGTAAATACATTTCGGAAAACCCTGCAAATATAAGTGTAATTTAAGGTTTCGCCAAACGCGATTATATTGTGATAAGCCAATTTAATCTATTGGAGGAAATAGGCAATATACAGAAGCCACTTTTCAAGAATTTTTCATGAAAACTTATAAGAAAGTTAAGTTACATAAATTTTATAAAGTCGAAGGAAAGACGTTAAAAATTCGAGAATGACCCTGAAGAAGAACAAGTATGCACAATCTTTCAACAACTTTTAACATTTAAAAATCATGTTTATTAAATGTTCAAGAATTAAACTTCTATATATTATATATTCAAATTGTGGGAAAGAACTTATCTACAAATTTGCACACCTAGGAACAATCTTCATAAAATTATATTTATATAATACTTATATACATTTATAAATATTATATTACTATACTAGTATAAATATGTCTTTTTATATATAAATGCTTGCAATAGACACACTCTAGTGTAGTGTTAAAATAGTAAATTATAAAGATATCTATTTGTTGGGAAGAATAAAGAATTATATGCCTCCTCTGGGGGGCGAACCCAACCTCGCATGTCTTGACCGCACTTGAAAAGATCCAAGAGACATAAACTCGGACGAGGTAAGCTACCAGACTGAGCTTATCCTCTCTAACCCAAAATATAGTTAGTTATTAAAAGGACAGACTCTACAACAACCGAGAAGAACCCTCATATCAATAGGGAAACTATCAACAAGGTTTTTTTCACCCTGTCCTTTTCCTCGTTCTGTAATGATTCTAATAATTTAATCATTTATGTTTTAGAGCCGACAGTGTAATTTGTAATAGTAAAAATAAAAAAGAAAAATGTTGGCATGAAATACTCTTCAGTAAAGCGTAAAGAGTCCCGAGTATGTTCGATCTCAAAGTTCGCAACATGAGACGTTGGTTGCGACCACAGGAGGCAATGTTCTTTATCTTCCTTACATATAGTTCTTTATATTACTATACATACATTATTAAGACTAAAGATTATTAGTTAAAAAATGCCAGAGAGTCTATTTTCTGAAAGAACATAAAATCCATTGACTTCAATAGACTTGTACCGCAAACAATCACCAGCCTTTACCGGAACAAAGTCACCAATCAAACCGCTCTGATAATTTGGCAAAGAGATATAATACACAAAGCTCTTTTGTTTCCCTCTCCTCCATCACATTCTCCTTCACTTCCCAAAATTTCTCATAATCTACATACACATCTAGCAATTCCCAAAGGATCTCTGCTTTAAGCTTTGGTGAATGTGAAATAACTAGACTCGCAAATAGAGCTTGTTTAGGTGATTAGAATGATCCCATCTCTCTCTTTCTAAATTGTTTCACATGCGCCTCCTCAGAAAGACAACGGAATTGGAATAACCTCCAAAACGTCTGGAAACACATGAATGCAACGCTCTGAGAGATATTCTGACTATCTGTTGGGGATGAAACGAAGGCATCCCATGAGAGGTCTCCCATATTTTTCTACAACGCTACAAAAGAATCGTCATATGTTACTCCGCAATAATCATTCGCATGATAACTTAATGGCAAAATCTCCGGTTTCAGACTTTGTCAACACAACGAATCCTATATTGGATCCCCAAATCAACCTCGCAACCACACCTTCAAAAATAAAGGCACTTTCTGTTGATAAACCTTCTCTTACCCGATTTCCCATGAGAAAAGGCCAGACCGCCATAGTTAAATCCCACACCTACAATTTCCTTAATCTAGACTTGCTATGGTAGATAACTGATTTCGCTACATATTTAACAGCGAGGAACAATATTTGAGTGTTTCTCTAACGAACGACCGTTAGAACTCAAAATTCGGCACCCACGCAATAAAAATAGGAGCTTGGTTGAATCTCCAAATCGTGTACTCTCGCATTGTACATAAGGCGAAGACCCTCACCAAATTATACCATTGAAAAAACATTACTTATATCCCAAAGCAGGTCGTACAACCCAAAATCTCTAATCACCGCTATGCACATGAATCTATTCACACATATCCAAGGTAGTATTTGTCTACACCGGGACTATTTGGCCCATTATTGGGCTGCTTTCCTTCGATCCGATGCACACTCTCATCGTCAATCAGCTTTGCATCCATCTCCTCTATCTTAAAATACCACCTTTTAATCAAAAATTATATATATCACAAGGGAACACTATCCACATAAGACACACTCAACTCTCGTCCTCAAAAATCATCTACCCCATATACAGATATTAAATAACATACATAACGTCAACACTCCTTCCACTTCATATTGGAAATGCATCGTGGAATATCACATACATTAATTTATATTGAAAAGAAACTTTGTCACAACTAATTTAAAACAATCCTATAACACAAAGTGCATATGTTTTATTAGCAGGAACTTCAATCATAATATAATCGCGACTTCTTTAATCCGTCGTGAAAATATTAAAATCGACGACTAATAATATATATTATAGAATATAGAGGTGACAATGAAATAGGATGGATGCAGGAATTAACTCAATTCTATCAAATCTGCTCCCCTATCTCCAGTCCCAATCCATAAACTAGACTTATCATGCATGATGGGAGCACTGTAATTCATATTATGTCCTAACCGTAACCTTATTGGTGACTGCATACAATATACTTGGTACCCCTAAATAAGTAATAGATTGAATTTATCATAAAGTGACTTATAGCTTGATACATTTTAAGCTAAAGCTCATAAAATCCTCAGGTTTTTAATACTAGGAGACTTCCAATACCCTATTCTCTGTCACCTTCGTTAAGTCCAAAATCCTTGTAGATCTTCTGATAACCTATTTTACCTCTAGGTATGCGCATATGAACAACAAGGTATTACACCCTAAAACATATGTAAACGTTTAAAGTATTGCGACCTACACTTCTTGTCCATGTATTTATTATATATATATATATATGAATGTTTATTACCTTTTGACCCCCATTTCGCTTTATGGATATCAATTATAACTTATGTCTCGCATTGGTATTATTTTATATGAATGTGATACATTACACAATAGCATTTAAATGAGTTTGTACCAAGCCCAATTGTTAAATAACTAACTCTCATAAGCTGGGCGTTATGTAACCAGTAGTCGAGGGGGGCCCTTTTTATATCAAGCCATCAGCTATCCCCACTTTAATTCCTTACAAATAAAGCGTGTTTCGGACTGTTTTGATGAGATATGGCTTATCCTTCTTCCAGAGCAAGTTGTTAACATCACAGACAGTGGAAGAGCTTGCACATTCTCGCAAGTAATTACTAGCAGGTTAGACGGTATCTCACGGCAATTACCTCTTGGTAGTACTCCACAATAGAAGTTGCGCACAGTCTAACCGAGATAGAAGTAAAAAACTCATCCTATCACAGAGCAATACATAAAGGACCTCGATTCCACACAAACATTGAAACTTATTTTTAAAGGCGCTGACGGGGTAGAAATTTAATACGCTACTAAATATAACGTATACACATATATTTTACGAACTTTAATATTATTCTCCACTGTTATACAACTCCATTAACTCCTCCTATCTCTTATTAAGTATGAGAGCTAGCATTCACAGATAATAATATCTCGTACGATCATTCCAATACAACTCCTCATCAACAACCACAGTCCTCCGGTAATGATCATTGATGTAACGACACTGATCTTATACCGCTATCCTTAGCATGCATTAGTTTAGCAGATGCATTAAGTATTATAGATATTTAGCATTAAGCCATTCAAGCTCTTTATCCGAGTCTTAATCTTATAATAAACCTTTCAAAAATTGAAAACTTAAACACTGTACCGACAAACTTTCACTTCACAGAATATATAAGGGGAAGATCATTCCAATTAAACCTGTACTTTTAACAAATTGTAGAGTTAGCCAACTGCGGCACTTTGTACGATAGCATAAGATGTTGGCCAGATCTGAAATTTTCCTACATTAAATGATCAGTCATATCACCCTTCGGTACATCATAGCACGTTTTAGCTGGATCTGAGTATATATTAAGAATCTGAGATTACGAATCATTCTTTTTCATCTAATTTATTAACTTCTCAGCGTGATAATTGTTATCCCTATCTCCAAACCTGGGAAATCTCCGAAGTTAGCGGACAGGCAAAGACCAATTTCGCTGAACCGTCATGCCTTACCTGTAAATTAATGGAGAAAATAGGTTCAGGGCCACCTTCTCTCTGTTCTGCAGAGTCATCAGGCTTTTTCAAACTTTCACGTATTATCAATAAAATCCGTTTTTATGACCGCAAGACGCTTAAAGCATGGACCATGACAATTTCAGGAAAAGCATTTTCAATATTGAGGTGGAATGGTTTCTGAGTCTTATTTATATTGATCATATCTTAAAGCTTATGACACAGCTGTGGAGAACTGGGAGTTCTCCTTAAACTCCACTTGTTCGGTTTCTGCGGACAACTTCCTGCTTTTCAAATTAAGTGACTTTTCATAATAGAATCCATATTCCAGGTATTCGGTTGCTCATTTCTATTCTATTACAGCCCACTTTAACTCTGGGATGTTCTTCAGTATTCGCAGGGTATGTGTGTCCTCTTAAGTGTTATTAGACTATTTGCATCTGAATTTTAATGACATCGTTACTATACTAATCCCCAGCGACAGTCTAATTTTTTCATTCATCTTATTGTTGATGACCTTGCGCCTATGTATAGCCGGTGCCAAGTGCTGTCTCTTTCTTTGAACACATTCAAATTATCAAATCAAGCTATTTAGAGAATATTCTCAATGGGGTAACTCCCACGTGGCTTTCGTTTCTCACCTGTCAAAACCCCAGCAGTACTTTTATTTAAAGAAAAAAGGATATATCGAATAGAGGAACCTGCACAACTTCTTCTGCGTAACCTAGCCTTATATTGAGTTCAGCCATTCCTGTAACTTACAGCCGGTCAATAATTTCTAGGACTTCATTCTAAGATTGAGATACTATTTTTAAATACAATAGGTCACAGCAACTAAACTTCCTAAAAACTAGTTTGAGTCATCACAATGAATTGTCCCTTATTTACGTCATTTTATTCCTCAAATAAATAACTTGGGGTTAGCTTGTCGCAAGTCCCTTTTACGTCTTCTAATATCGCCTCTAAATTACCGATCGAAGACTAGGATCTATGGCTGTATAGTAGTAAATATATAGTCAGGCATACTCAGTCATCTCTTCCTATAAACTGTTATGATCCACCATCCAAAACATAATGCGATCCGTTATACATCCAATGGAGCTACTTCCCATTCGTCCCCACGGGTGAGCCTTAATAGTTTTAAGAATCCAATGTGAATGCCATTTCTACTTCTTCGAAATTGAATACTATACTCATGTAGCACAGGTATTTATCCTTTTTATATATATATATACGCTTTCAAACCCCTATACTAGTCTGCCTTCTAAACTAACGGTTACTGAGCGGAGAGATTGCATGCAGATATCCTAAATAACTTTCCTAATATTTGCAAATCACACAGTTTTTGTAAACATTACCTTAATATTTGCTTCAACTCACATCTCTTGCAAAGAAGAGGGAGAGGGTGTGGCTTGCCTTCTCTTTAATTGAACGATAAGATGTTTAGTATCACACTTGATCATATTACTCCTATCTCCAACATTTGTCATTAGGTCCTGACCTGTCTTCTCCAAATCTAGCCACCCTGTTGATTTTGATTAAGGCAACATTTCCTGCTTTCTCTCTTCGCCGATTATCAAACGAGTGAACTTATACTCCATTGATCTGTACTTGACTGCTGTTAAAACAGGTGGGTGAGCAGGATGGGGTGATGTATACATGAGCTGTCTTAGTACCTGATGAGACCGCTTAACCTTCTCACAATTACCTCCCCTTCATTGACTACAATTATGTATAATTTTATACTAGCAAAATTAATATATAATAGGCCATTAATATGATTGTTCACCTTTACTCTGAATTCTATTATCCTTAATCAAAGTAACAACTCTTAAATTGAGTACCATTTATATTTGGATTCGCTCCGAAGCATCCAGGTATGTATTAAACTACCTTATCTTTAAACACTTAATGGTTATCGCATCACATAAAACATTTTACTTTACGGTCATGCTCCACTTCCCGTAGTAAACAAATCATACTATGTTGAAACCCTCAGCTCTACTCATGTAGGAGGGATAACTGGCTAAATGAAATCGCTACTCGACAGAGAGGTCAAAATGGGCCGTCCACTTCATATTATTTAATATGACAGTTTATTGCAAGGATTAAAACCCGGTAATGCCATTCGACAAGGCACCGCCTTCCATAACTTGAGATTACTTAAACCTATGCTCTATCCGACAAGGCTTTCTGGTCTTATTGGCAAAGCCAGAGCATATGGGATGAGTAGTTACTTTTCTACTCCCACCGATAGAAAGAGTCATTACACGAGGTGATGTCTTCCACGCCTCCTCGTATTAGGCACACACCAATAAATCACTCTCACGGCCATTAAATATATATCATCGTTTGCCTTCTTCCCGACCTTTAAATTTTTTGCAATAGCCATTAACTACCTGATACATTGATTGGCCGGATGCGGTTCTATCATCCGATTGTCTTTACACTGATTGCCATTTACGCCTTTTGTACTATATTTTCTAGCTAATTTATGTGTCACCAATAACATCATTCTAAATATAAGAGTATTATCTACCTATAATCTTATAATCTGATATCTTCCACACTTACAGTAAACTCTTAATTTATTCTTTGATATCTTCAAGAAAATGAATTATTCTTTACAATATGTGAATTTGTTATTTAATATTAGGACTATATTATATAATGTATAAGGGTATTAATTTTTTATCAATATTCTTAATTTAAGTTATTTTATATTATTATTATTGAGACTGATAATTTACATTATTGCGCAGTTACAAATGCTGAATTGACATATATACAAATATGCATATGCCAAGGACATGCACATATAGAAAGGTTTGATTATTCGACGTAAGTCTGAGCGCTTCTTTTGATTGGACGTGGTAGGGTCTCTCTACATTGTATACTAAAAAAAATATAATCATATATATATTAATTAATCTATATATATATATATTAATTATTAATATTAATATATATATATATTAATATATATTTATCAATTTAATTATATATTATATTATTATAATATATATTAATAATATATATAATATATATATATTAATAATACTTATATATATATAATTAGTGATGCCTGCAGAATGTCATTTATTTTTCAGCATCCGCTGGCATGCAGGAATAGCGAGATGCGGATGTTCTCAAGTTTTTCAACCATCCGCGGATGCGGATGCGGATTGCGAATGTTTATGTATTAATATATATTTATATATATATATTATAATATAAAAATATATTAATCTAATTAAGTATAACTATAATTACATAATATTCTCAAAAAAATAATTATAAATACTTATAATTTAATTAAATATATTTAATATATATATTAATATAATTAATATAATATAATATATATATATTATTTCGAGTTGTAGGCTTATAATCATAATTTTAAATATAATTGTTATAACAGGGTGGCGGGACGGGAGAACCCAATATACAAATGGAGCACCCACATCAAACTTCATTTCCTAACTTCCGACCTTAATGATACTAAGAGATTTCTACATGGTATTAATAATATCTAATTTTGTCAACTAGTAAAAATGAAATTCCTCAAATATAGGGAAAAGTTGTGCTTGAGAAGAATCAATGCAATATATTATGTCACTTATTTAATGCTGAGAGTATGATTTCTCTCTTTTACATCATATTAATTAGCCCAAGTCATTGAGCTAAATTACTCTCTCACCTTGGAACAATAGTACGTATAAGCTATTAAAGTAATTATAAAGAGTGACAGAGTAAGAAAGCACACATGGGCCTATAGAGACACTGTCCCAAGTCTAAAACTCACACGCCAACTAACATCACATGCACATTGAGAGCAAATTCCAATACAAAGCACCTAGAGAGATTGTCAATTACTGTATAACTAAAAATCTAAACAATTTTGGCTTTAGTCAAAAAATAAATGATATAATATATATATTATAAATATAGTTATATATATATATAAATAATATTATAAATTATTAAATATTATATTATTATAAATATTTAAATATAATAATAATTAAATATTAATAATATATATATATAATTATATATTATTTATATACAATATATAATTAATAAAAGCAATATCAAAGTATATATTATATATATATTATATTATATACTTTAATTATGAAGATTAAAAATAATATTTACATAAATATAACCAAAACTGTTTTTGCCTATCGGATTAGAATAAATATTATATCAATATATATTAAAATAACTCACTAGTTATTTATAATACCCAAACCATCTACATGCATTAATAACTAAATGTGTAATGGTCATATCATGTATAATCTAACATTAATATATCTATGTAAACTTAAAAATTCCTCGCGTCACCAATATGTGGATTTCATCTAAACTATATTTTTTGATATGATAACCAAACCCAGATCCAATATATCCCATCCAAACTTTTTCTTAACTATGTATTATGTAACGTAGAGTCACACTTCACAACTACATCTCTGTGGACAAGACCATTCCAAAAATTTAACAAATCTATTACTGATATGACATGCTTTCTTATTATCAATAGAATGGCATGCTTTTCATTCTTAAATATTTTCTTATTATGAAGCCCTGTCTATATTACCTGTTACCTATATAATAGCCTTACTTAAACTATTAAAATTAAAGTTTTGTTTAAATTATATCCTTCTGAATTCTAAAAAATAGATATTTCCTTAATATTTTATGTAGATTTGATTAACACAATGTCCCTATCTGAGAAATTCAGCCTTATTCTTAACAAGAAAATAACTATTCCTAACTCCTTCAAGTCACTCTCCTCATAGCTTCTTATACTCATCTCATCATAACCCACAGAAAAATCATCCTTGTTGCTCTAGCATATCTAAGTGCACTCTATCTCTAGCATATCTAAGTCTTCTTTAAAATAAGGGGCCCAACTTGTGTGCACAATACTCTAATTTAACTGTGCACTATAACATTAAGTGACTTATATAATCAAAGTTTTAACTTTATAATTCTTATCATTTCATTTTTATTGCCAGTTTGAGCGATTTATTATTATTTAAGCCCATGACTATCTTTTAATTAGCTTTATTACTGCTTCATTAACAAATGATAGTTGGATAAGGACATAGGGTCAGGTATATTTATCCTTGCAAGTTTAACATTAAAGCGGTTGATGGATAATATACTCACATTTATGCATTTTGCTTAATATTAAAGCTACTAATAAATACAATCTAGAGAGGTAAATATCGTCATTTGATTATGTATCATAGTCAGTTATATTGATGATTAGAGTTTTATCTTAATTCATTTTCACACTTAAGCATCATTTTTGAATATTAAATGCGTGGTTTCACTTCAATCACTTACTTGAGAACTCTATAAATTTCTATTCCAGTGTAAATCTGTTTATTGATTTACTTTTGTAGAATAGATTATTAGTTGGTATCTTGATATTATTATCATATTATTTTATTATCTAGACTTTATTTAAATTAGAGATAGGCTAATTAATTAAGACTGTTATTAGGATTGAAAGTTCCATATGCAAGCTTACTTACAAGCGTGGGTATAACATTTTTTGAGCTTATAACTTTCTCAACCAACTGATATGATGCATCATTTTATGAAATCTATTCGTTTATTTCTATTAGGAGTGATAGTTTTCAATCACATTATATTATGCACTACATCTATTTGGTAATTGACGTGTTGTTTCTTCATCACTACTGAGCTGTAGAAATTATAACTATCCAGTTTGAAACTTAGTATTATATATATTATATTTATTATATATATAACTAAGTTATTGGTGTAATTTGCTGTGATAATGAATAATGGAGATTGATTGGTTAACTATGTAGATTTTTATGTTATTTATATATTTATTTATCTCATTATTTTATTTCTTGAAACTAATTATAATAAATATAGACACGTAGTTGCAATATTCTTAGCTTATGACCAGCTTAGCAATACAAATAAACTATGAATAATTTAACTTGTTCCAATATTGTTACAAAAAAAAAACTTGCTTTATATAACGGGAATCTAAGTTAATAGTTGACAATAGTATGTAAAGGTCATTAATTTATCCAACATAGAACCAAAGTGTTTTTCTACCTCTAGTTATAATATAAGCATCTTTCATTTGTTCTTTTTAAACCGTCCATCATTTTCATTTGAAGGGTATGGTTGTCAGAAAAAATGGCTATCACTTAGCAGTTGAGAAGAAATTAACTGGTATTTTACATAATTTGATGATCTATTTTATAGTGCTGTTAGATTGAGAAATCTTGGGTTAATTGTTTTTTTTTTATAAAATATGGAGTAGGGGTCTTTTTTTTCCTCAATATCAAACAAATGGATATGGATTAATTTTAAGCTATATATTGTCATTTTGTTTTTTAGTATGTTATTGTTTATTAGTCGGATATTATTCCAAATTAATATAGAATATTCAACTTTTGGGATGATTATTCGATATCTAAGATTCAGTAAACTAGGTTAGATCAAGAGCAAGTTCTTATAGCAATACTCTTTCCATCATATGAAGTGTACTATCCAGCGAGTTATGGAAACCAATACTGTTTCTTTGTATATAACTATTCACATGAAATAATTGGTGGCACCTATATCAAGCCTGTTTTTTTGAAATTGACCTTCAATGTTTAATTTATCACATTTATTATAATTTTATTTTATCATTATTCTCTTACTATTATTATTAATGTTATAAATTATTATTATTTAATTATAAATATTTACTTTTTCCAAAATCTCTAGACAATAAATATCCGCGCAAACATCCGCAGGGCAAAGCTTGCGATTTGATTGGAATGACGGAAATGCGGATCTTTAATAATTAATTTAGTCACGGATTGCATCTCCAGGATGCGGATGCGGATAGCGGATGTTTACCTGCATCACTATATATATATATATATTTATATATTATATTATATATATATTAAATATTAAATATAATATAATATATATATATATGATTATATATATATATATAATTATATTAATATATATATTATATAATATATTATATATAATATATATATATAAATATATTATATATTATTAATATATATATTATATATATTATATATATATTATTAATATATATATATATATAATATATTATATTATATTATATTAATATATATATATATATTAATTATATTAATTGTTATTCTTATTAGTTACAGTAATTTTTTTTTCAATACAATCACGACATATTAAATTGAAGAACAAAATAACATTAATAATTATAAAATTAAATATATTAATTATTCTAACAAATTAAAATTAAATAAATATCTATATTTATATAAATATAATTCATTTAAAATTTATTAAATATACCCTAAGCCATTTTAATGAAATATTTTTAGCTATTTATATATTTATATTAATTTAATTTTTTGTTAGATATTTAATAAAAAACAATTTAATTTTAAGTACTAGAAATAATAAATAATTACTTAGTTACTGTGAACATATTGGTAATATAAATGAGGACGGTACCAGTTATAAGGTATAGCAAATAGCTCACATGCACAAAATATGGCTAAGCAAATATTAAGTCGCAATACATGGTCGATTATACCTTTTATCTCGAGAGAGTACAAGACTATAACTTATAAATATGGCGACACAAATGCATAATTGAATTGTTATATATTGCGCTCACTATATATTAATACTAGTAGTATTATTATACATTTTTGGTTCAAGGGTAATTTTTTTTTCGGACTCTTTTCATTGCCTCACAATGCCTTTAATTAATTTTGTAGTTAAAAGCAGTCATTATTGATAAAAAGTAAGGGAATATAATATATTATATATATAATATATAGTATATTATATTAATATATATATTATTATATATATTAATATTATATAATATATATATAATATATATATATATAATATATATATTATATATATATATATATATTATATATCTTATTATATATATATATATATATATATATATATATATATAATAATTATATATGTTATATATATATATATATATATATATATATATATATATATATATATAATATATATATTCATTAATATATATATATATATTATATATATATTATATATATTATATATAATATACTATATATATTAATATATATCTATATTATATATACATATATCTCAGCCTTCCAGATTAGGGACACCTGTATCTAAAAAGCTACGATAGCTACATCAATCTGGAATACAGTTTTTTGATCAGCGAACATGAGAAAAAATAAAATGAAACGGCGATAAAAAAAAGTATTATAATAATAAATAATGATATAGTGTAAGATAAGTTGCAATTTCATTACAGTTTTTTAGTAAGCAAAAATCATAAAAATTATAATATAAATATAAATATAAATATAAATATAAATATAATATTGGTTAATAGTCGATGGGTCATGGGAGGGTATAGAAAGAGGATCAGGTAAATGTTTTTTACGTAACTGGTAAATGAGGAGCGAGGTAGTGAATATGTGTTACCGTCGCACACACGCTTATTATGTTATATGGCATAATAATAGATATATTCTCACCACCTGGTGGATAGTGAAAAAGTAATATACGATTACCATAGGGAAGACAGAATATATATATATATCTTTTAATACATAATATATACACTACATAATAAGAAAGCTAACGGCGTTAAGTCTATATTTATATCTATTTATATACAGCTACGTGTGAGAGTGAGTGATATACTAGGTTTATTATGCTAAGGTTTTGACTAAACCTAATATTGCGTCACCGGTATATACGATAACATTTTAGGTTTATTAGGCTCACTCACTTATAAAATACTAGCTACTTATATATGAAACGCATAGCGCTTATCAGTAATTGAAAGAGCGACATAAGTAGTTGTTATATTCGGGTGATTGTAGATTGAAAGAAGCACCGACTTTTATGATTTATATATATGGAGAATAGGGATATGGGACAGTCGCGAGGACGCTCACGCACCAGGACCGACAATATTTATAAACATTGTATGATGTGTGGCATATCCACCAAATATAATGAGGAACAGCAGGGTGAGGAACACACCATAGAGTGTGTGTGCTGTGCGTCACTCGACAGATGAACTAGGTATTGAAATATGCCCATGAGCTCAGCGTATAGAAGGTAGGATGTGAGTGAAGAGCCCTGTTGACAGTAACTAGAACTCTCTCTGTTCACACAAAGAGAATAAATTTTACACTCAGTATTTAGGTGTACATAATCTTGAATATATCTAATATAAACTCAATATGTGCTTCACGCGAGAGTGGTGGAGAGATGTGTAGCTCGGTCCGCCCCGCCCGATCTCGCGACGAGAGGTTAAAATAGGAGAGAGACATATGAGGAGGTATCGAGTGTGGAATAATGGGTCTGCTTGTGAGGCGTAGCGTAGCTTATTTTTGCAGGAGTTCTTTCGCGTGTGAGAGTGAGAGCAGGTGTCCCGCTAGATCTGGAGAGCGTGGCTCATGAAGATATATATGAATTGTAATACTCTACTCATGTGGCAGTAATATAGCTTCTATGATATGTTTGATAGTACGTTATAGACTATGTAACCTAGAGAAGGTTATTGAGTCTATATATATAGTGAGGAGGAAACTATTTATGGACTTCTGTCATACGTGAGAGTCGCATTATTATATTGAGTTCGATATGCACAGAGTGAGAGCGAGGAGTCATGTGTATAAGGAGCCTGGTTAGAGGAGTTGGGAATGACCTGCAGAGTATGTATTGAGACGCTAGTGTCAAATCTTGAGGCTCACTCGCTGGGACGGATCTAGTAAAAATATAGATGGAAGGGCGCGGACGACTCTACACTCGGGGTGCTCGGCGCGGATCTTAGCGCAGGTGGTTTTATTACATGTAATAGCACGATCGAGCATCTTAAGATCAGGTTATATAGTTGTCTTGGTTAATCGTATAGAGAGTGTCTCACTTTGGTAGTGAGTTTCGCTGGATACAGTTATTATATTTCTGCGTCATCGGGTGACATAGGAAATATGGAATGAGTGCAATGTTGAGGAGATGAAATATAAGATATATCTCTCTCCACGCACGCACTCCTCGCTCTCCAGTGTATATTATGAGTATATATAATATAAGAGAAGTGTGATCTGATTTAAAAGACGATTATATCACGGCGAAGTTTGCATCATAATACGAATCGCAGAGTTGAAATTACTATCTCAAGATCTCTCTCAAACCACTGAGACACAGAGTCGTTTAGCAGACGGGAGTTGTAATGTTCGGAGTGGTGTGAAAGAGAGAGATCTTTTATAATTGAATTGAAAAATGATAACATTATTCTTTAAATTTTTTTTAATAAATACTTTTAAAATTAAATCTCCTAAAATTGTATATGTTGAATACTACAGGTGTTTCCGATTACGGACTCCTGTTCCGTTTCAGCGTCTCGGGAACTCTGTTATTCCAGATATTGAGAGAGGTCGTGTGTACGACAAAGATTATAAGCAGAGAATTTTATCCGAGGGAGCGTTATGAATCTCTTTGGATGATAAAGAGGTCGATCCAATCAACGTTCAATGCATTGCTCTCGGTGATCTAATTAAAAGTAAAGAGCTAACATCACGAGTCGCACCTTCTCTACCCGAGTTAGGAGTCGCCTCATATACTATAATAGTATATATATATATATATATATATATATTACTCACAGATGTACATTATCCCCATTGTAGATAAAGTTTATAAAGATATATTATATATATATATATATATATATTATATATTATATATTATATAATATATATATATATATGGCCAGCCTCCAGATTAGGGGACACCTGTATCTAAAAAACTACGATAGCTACAAAAAAAATTAATACATTTTTGAATTCAGCGACAATTTTAATGCCGGAAAAGGAAAATATTTTATTAATTATTAATAACACCTTAATATTAGTAATTTAATTGTTAAAATTAGCTTCTTACGGCTGAATAACATCTTACGCCTGGCATTGTGGTATTTCTCCTGGCAGCGAGACAGCGAGAAATTTTTTTTTTAACTTTTTACTTGTGAATGAAAAACAACGTTTTTTTATTTGTTTTTTTTTCGGTAGTTTTCTTTTATATATATATATATATATATATATATATATATATATATATATATATATATATATATATTTATATATATATATTTATATATAATATATATATATCTATATAATATATATTATATAGACGTTAGGTTAGTTTAGGTTAGGTTATTATTATATTATTTTACTGTTATTATTATTATGGATGGTTATTATGTTATTATTATTACAGTTATTATTATTATGCTTCTTATTACTTTCATTATCATTATCCACTACTGATCCTCCTCCTTACTGGGTCTAAACATTTACCTGATCCTCTTTACTATACCTCCCATGACCCATCGACTATTACCATATTATATTTATATTTAATATATTTTATATTTATATTTTTAATATTATATATTTTATATTTTTTTGCTTACTAAAAAAACTGTATTTTCAATTGGCAGCTTATCTTACACTATAATCATATTTATTATTATAATTACTTTTTTTTTTATCGCCGTTCATTTTATTTTTTCTTCATGTTCGCTGATTTCAAAACTGTATTCAGATTTGATGTAGCTATCGTAGTTTTAAGGACACGGAATGTCCCTCTAATCTGGAGGCTGAGATATATATATATATATATAATATATTATTTATATATATATATATTATATATATAATATATATATATATATATATAATATATATATAATATATATAGGTATATATATATATATATAATATATATGATATATATATATTATATATAATATTATATATAAGTATATATTTATATATATATATATAGTATATATATATATATATATTTATATATATATATATATATATATATAATATATATACTATACTAATATATATATATATTATATATATGATATATATATATATAAATATTTTATCTAAAATTAATCAAATTAATTTGATTTGAAATAAATAAAAATTTATATATTATTACATTTATCCAAAATTTGTCGTGATTTTTTTTTAATACCAAAATTAAATTTAAAGCATTGTGAGGCAATGAAAGAAAGTCCGAAAAAAATTCCTCCCAAAATGTAATACCTATTAATATAGCGCAAACACGATTGATTTGTCGCCAAGTTGTCTGCGAAAAGGACGCCATGTTGCGCTTAAATTTGCTGCATATTTTGGCTGGGCTTTGCCCTAACTGGCGTCCTCATTTATTTTCCAATGTTTCCAGACAGTATTTATTTCGTACTAAAAAATTGTTTTTTTTTAAATCTAACAAAAAAATTGAATGAATACATAAAGTTTCTTACATTAAATATTGGGTATTTTTATTTCGATGATATTTTTATAAAGATATTATTATTATAATTGATGAAATTATAATTAATTATTAATGTTTTGTTTCTCAATTTTGTCGTTGTTGAAAAAAATTACTGACTAATAGAAACAATATATATATATATATATATATATTATAGATGCATATATATATATATATTATATATATATATATTATATATATATATATATATATAATTATATAATATATATAATATATATATATATATATATATATATTATGATATATATATATTAGTGTGCAGGTAACATCCGCATCCGCATCCGCATGCGCGCGGAAGCTCCGCATTTTAAGTCCGCAATTATCCGCATCCACATCCGCGCTTGCCTGCGGATGTTGCGCGGATGTTTATTGTCGAGATTTGAAAAAGAAATTTTAATAAATAAAAATACTTAAGATAGAATCTGAAAAAGAAATAAAAATGTAAATGAGTTGAAAGCAGGCAATTCAAAAACGCTTGATATTCCATATCTTAGATGTTATCAAAAAGACATTCCAACTCGCTGGAATAGTACCTTCATATGAGGAAAGAAGTATTGCTTATAAGAACTTCCTTTGCTTCGTACCCCAAGTTCGTTTATTCCCAAGAGTAACAATCTTATTAATTTGGGGAAAATGACTCATATCACACTGCATTTAGCATATTGTAACCATTTGAAGAAACTACCGCAAAAAAATTAGCGCCTCTACGCTTCTGTCTCTTATGTAATACCATTAACCTCAACGCTAGGTTGCGATTGTGTGGGACATCTTCAAAATGAAATGATTGACGGTTTAAAAAGAATGAAAGATGTAAATTAAACTAGAGGTAGAAAAAACACTTTGGTTCTGTGGAAATTAATGACCTTTCATACTATTGCAACTTACTTAGATTCCCGTTATTAAGCAAGTTTTTTTGTTAACGATTATTAAGAACAAGTTAAAGCGTTACTTTGTGTTGCAGTTTGAAAAACTTCATTCCGAAGTCTATTTATTAATTCGACACTCATTAAAAGGAAAAAAACAAAATCTACAGTACCAACACCTTCTACCAGCAAATCAATAACAGGTTCACTGAAGAATTTCTACAGTCCAGTAGTGATGAAAGAACACACGCATTACCAAAAGATGGTAGTGCAATGATTGAAAAACTATCACAAGAAAAACGAATAGATTCAAATGTGATCCAATCAGTTGGTGGGAAAGTTAAGCAAATTTTTACCCACGCTTTTGAGTAAGCTTGCAAGGAAAACTTCATCCCGAACAGTCTATTAATTCAGCCCATCCATTAAAAGGAAAAAAATGAAGATATACAGAACCAACATCTTCTACAAGTAAATCAATAACAGATTCACTGGAAAGAATTTAATAGAGTTCCAGTAAGTGATGAAGAACCCCACGCATTATAAAAGATCAGTGGAAATGATTGAAACTATCCACCAATAAAAACGACCTTTAGATACAATAGTCAAATGACGATCCTCTCAGTTGGTGGAGTGTTAATTAAGCAATGCAAATGTTTACCCACGGCTTTAAGTAAACTTGCAGAAACTACCTGAACCTGTCCTCCAACTATTGCATTGTTTGGGAGTCTAGGAATAAAGCTAATAAGATGCGTGGGCATAATAAATCGCAATGTTGTTTACAAGAGCAAGAAGTAATAAGTAAACTGTATTAATAGCTATTGTTAGGCCAGTAATGGAGTATGTGCACAAGTTTGGGCCCTTATTTAAAGAAAAGAACTTAGATATGCTAGAGACGAGTGGCAATGTAGAGCAACAGGTGATTTCCCTGGGTTTTGAGGGTAGAGCTATGAGGAGAGGCTGAAGGAGTTAGGAATGTTTTGTAGACAAGGCGATTTCTCAGAGGGGACATGTTTACAAGTCTACAAAATATTTTACATCTACTGATAATACGGAGACCAACAAATTTTTCATAGTAGGGCATGGACAGGTGCCAGGGGCATAATAAGAAATTGAAGGGAAGAAAGCATGCCATCTGGATATAAGAAAGCATGCATTCAGTAATAGAGTTTTAAATTTTTGGAATGGCTTGCCACAGGAGGTTGTTTGAGTGTGTGGTTTATAACATTTAAGAAAAGGTTGGATGGGTTTATATGGATGGGTTGGGGGTAATCTTATAATATATTTAGAATGAAGCCAAATTGGCGGGTTTTTAGTTACATGTAGTTATTAATGTTAGATTACATGTGTGACCATAACTTAGTTTATTATGATGTTGGATGGTTTGGTATTATATATTATATATATATATATATATAATTATAGTATATATTATATATATATATATATATATACTATACGGAATATATATATATATATATATATATATAATATATATTATTATATTATGTATATAGTATATATATATATATATATATAATATATTATATATATATATTATATATATATATTATATATATATATATATATATATATCATTATTTTTGACTAAGCCAAATTTGTTAGATTTTTAGTTACAGTTATTTGACAATCCCTAGGGTGCTATGTGTGGATTTGCAATGAGCATGTTTGGTTAGTGGGGTTTGACTGGGGACCCAGTCTCGATAGACCCATGTGGCTTCTTTACTGTCTCTATATTCTTAATGTCTTAACGTCTAGTGTTCCAGTGAGAGAGTATTTAAGCAATGCTGGGCTAATATATGATGAAAAGGAAACAGACTCTCTCATCTGAAAAGGCAGAAAATTGATGTCTCTCAAACACAACCTTTCCCATTATTGAATTTCAATACTAGTTGCAAAAAGTATAATAATCCATGTTAAAATCTCTTTCATTAAGGTCGGAGGTTAGGGAAAGACGGTTGATGGGGTCATTTGAGTTGGGGCTCCCCGTCCCGCACCCTGTTACAATTATATTAATAAGATTGTGGCACAACTCGAAATATATATATATATATATATATATATATATATATATATATTATATATATATATATATATAATATATATTATTTATATATATAGTATATATATTATTAACATTCCAGCCTATCCGCTATCCGCATCCGCCATCCGCGGATTGTTAAAATTAAACATCCGCATCCGCATTCCGCATCACCGGGGATGCGAAAAAAATGACATCTGCAGCATCAAACTAATAATTTATATATATAATATATATATATATATATATATATATATATATATATATATATATATATATATATACTATATATATATATATATATATTATATATATATATTATTTTTTTTTTTTATTCAATATATAGGACGCCACCACGAGCCACAAAAGAAGCGGCCAGACCTTGGTCGAATAATCACACTTCATGGGGTGGGTTCCTGGCAAATATGCATATTGTAAAAATGTCAAAGAAAATTTGAATGGCGAAATGAATATTCAGTCAAAAATAAATATAAACTAAATAAAATATGAAAATATACCCTTACATTATAAATAGTCCTAATATTAAATAACAAATTCACATATTGTAAAGAATAATCATTTCTTGAAGATACAAGAAAATAGAGCTACTGCTAAAGTGGGAAGATTCAGATAAGATATGGGATAACCTTTTAGAAGGTGTTATGGACCATAAAGTAGGAAAATGACGAAGGCGAATGGGTCCAGTTGAGGAGCAATCGATGAAGATATGGCGAACAGATTGTGGGGTATGGCGACTGCAAAATTTGCAGATCGGCGGAGGGTCTCGTGACATGTAATGGCCGTGAGTGATATTGGTGTGGCCAATACGGAGGCGTGGAAGCATCACCTCGTGTAAGCTCTTTCATCGGTGGGAGGAAGACTACTCACCAATGCTCGGCTTTGCCAATAAGACCGAACGAAAGCCTTGTCGGAGAGCAGGATAGTAATCAGTTGATGGAAGGCGGCCTTGTCGAATGGCATCCGGGTTTTACCTGGAACTGCTATTAAAAGAAGAGACGGCCATTTTGACCTCTCTGTCGGCGATTTCATTGCCAGTTACCCCTACATGAGAGGGGGTTCAACATAGTATGATTTGTTTCCTACGGGAGTGGAGCAGCCGAAGAAATGTTTGTGAAGCGGATACCATTGTGTTTATAGATAAGGAGTTTTAAGCACCTGGAGTGCTCTGAGCGAATCCGAATAAATGGCATAAGAGTGGTCTTGGTTAAGGAATAGAATTCGAGAAAGGGCAATCATTATGGCCATTAATTTTGCAGTAAAAATTGTAGCATGAAGGGGAGGGTAATGGAGAGGTTGCGGTCAGGAAAGACAGCAGACACACCCACACTGTCAACTGTTTTAAAGCAGTCAGTAAACAATGGAGTAAATTCACCGTGAACTGCGGAATGAGACAGGAATGTTGCCTTTAACAATTCAACAGGGTGGCTAGATTTGGAGAGACAGGTCAGGACCAAGCAAATGTTGGGAGAAGGGAATAGTCAAGGTGTACACACTTCGTCATAAGAGAAAGGCAGCACCTTTTGCAAAGAGATGTTGAAGAAATTAAGGATGTTACAAACTGTGTTTGCAAATGGAAAGTTATTAGGATTCTGAGGCATCTCCCGCAGAACCGTTGTTAGAGCAGACAGTATAGGGGTTTGAAAGCGAAGATAACCTGTGCACATGATGTATTCATTTCGAAGAGAGAATGGCATCACATTGGATTCAACTTTAAGGCTCACCCGGGGGGACGATAGGAAGGCTCCAGTGGAGATACGGATCGCATTGTTTTGGATGGGATCTAACAGTGTAGAAGAGTTGGGTATGCCTGACTATATACTACACAGCCATAGTCCAGCTTCGATCGGATTAGGGCGATATAGAGACGTAAAAGGGACTTGCGATCAGCACCCCAAGATTTTGAGGAAAAATGACGTAAAAGGGCAATCATGTGATGACAACTAGTTTTCAGGAGTTTAGTGCTGTGCGTATGTTAAGTAGTCATCTAGAATGAGTCCTAGAAATTTGACCCGTGAAGTTACAGGAATGGGCGAACCATATAAGGTTAGGTACGCAGGAAGAAGGTGGCAGGTTCTTCGATTTCCTTTTTTCTTAAAAAGTACTGCTGGGGTTTTGACAGGTGAGAAACGAAAGCCACGGGAGTTACCCCATTGAGAAATATTCTCAATAGCTTGTTGAATTTGATGTTCAAGAAAGAGACAGCCTGGCACCGGCTATACATAGCGCAAGGTCATCAACATAGAGAGAAAAATTGACTGTCGCTGGGATAGAAGTAACGATGTCATTAAATCCAAGAGCAAATAGTAATACACTTAGAACACTACCCTGCGAAACGAGTACATCCAGAGTAAAGTGGCGTAATAGAATAGAAGAGCACCGAACCTGGATGGATCTATTTGAAAGAAGGCACTTAATGAAAAGAGGAAGTTGTCCGCAGAAACCGAACAAGTGGAGTTTAAGAAGAACCCCAGTTCTCCACGCTGTGTCATAAGCTTTAAGAAGGTCCAAAAAGACCAGGAACCATTCCACCAATTGAAAATGCTTTCCGAATGTCATGGTCCAGCTTTAAGGGTCTGCGGTCAAACGATTTTTGAGGAAACTAAGCTGGAAGTTTGAAAAAGCCTGATGACTCTGCAGAACAGAGAGAAGGTGGCCTAAAACCATTTTCTCCATTAATTTACAGGTATGAGAGGTCAGCGAAATTGGTCTTTGCCTGTCCGCTAACTTCGGAGATTTCCCAGGTTTGGAGATAGGGATTACAAAAGCTGTAGTAAAAATAGATGAAAAAGAAGATTCGATCCAGATTCTATTATACAGATCCAGCTAAAACGCTGATGCCGAAGGGTGAATATGACTGATCATTATGTAGGAAATCATGTCTGGGCCAACATCTTTGCTATTCGCAAGCGCAGTTTGGTACTCTACAATTGTAAAAGACGGTTTATCTGTTGAGAAGTTTGTCGGTACAGTGTTAGTTTTCAATTTTTGAAAGGTTTCAAGATAGCGGAAAGAGCTTGAATGGCTAGCAATACTATAACTTAATGCATCTGCAACAGCAGCAGGAGCGGAGATCGTGTCGGTTACATCAGGTCCATTACGGAGGACTGTGGGTGAGGAGTTGTTGGAGCGACGAGATATTTTCTGTGCAGCTTTCCATACTAAAGGAAGGGGAGTTATGGAGTTGACAGTGGAAATATAAGTTCGAAATATTGTTTACGTGTTTGGGCGATTAATTTCTCACCGCAGCTGCTTTAAAAATAGTCATGTTTGGGGTGGAACGGGTCCTTTTGTATTGCCTGTAGAGTTTTTTCTTCTCTCGGTTAGCTTGTGCGCACTCTTGGGACCACCAAGGGGTTGCCGACCGCCAACCTGCGGATTACTACGGAATGCAAGCTTCCACTGCTGTGATGACAACTTGCTGGAAGAAGTGGAAGGCATCATCAACAGTCCAAAACCGCTTATTGAAGGGATAAAGTGTGATAGCTGTGGTCTGATAAAAAGGGCCCCCTTCGCCTGGTCATAACGCCAGCTAGAGTTAGATTTTAACATTGGGCTTGGTACAAACTCATTTAAAGCTATTGGGTAATGATCACTGTCATATAAATAATCAAAGCGAGACAGGTAAATCGATCCATAAGGAAATGGGGGCAAAAGGAAACATCAATACAGGAAGAAGTGTGTGCAACTAAACGTTCATATGTAGGGTATCCTATGTTAAGGCATACCAGGGAAAAGGGTCTTAGAAGATCTACAAGGATTTTGGACTTAGACGAGGTGACAGAGGTTGAAGTCTCCTAGTATAACAACCGGAGTTATGGAGCTGCTTAAAATGATCAGCTAAGTCGACCTTTGTAAACTCACTACTTGGGGCCAAGTATATTGAGCAGTCACAAAGGTCGGTGAACAAATGAATACGTGCTCCCACTGCATGAAGTCTAGTTTGAAGTGGGACTGGAGAATAGGGGACAGATTGATGAATGAGTATTCCTGCACCTCCTCTTTCATTGTCACCTCTTTCTATATATATTAGCGGCGATTTATATTCCGACGGTTGAAATAAGTCGCGATGATATAGTTGAAGTTCCTGCAAACATATGCACTTTAGTGTAGATATGTTTATTAGTTGAACAAGTTCTTCAAAATTAGAGTTGTAGCCACGACAATTCCATTGAAGGAAGATGGCCATGTTATGTTGTTATAAATATTATGGGGATGATCTTTTTGAGACAATTGTGTCTATGTGGATAGGGGTAATGTTGGAGGTGGTATCAGATGGAGAGGAAAAGCTGAGACGTGGGTCACGACGAGGAGGGGTAACAAATCCTGGTGGTAAAGAACAGTCATACTATAGAGATATGGGTTGTACGACCGCTTTTGGGAAGAAGTTTTCAGTGGTATTTGGTGAAGGGGCTTCGCCATGAATGCGAGATAAGTGAGTTC
The DNA here is from genome assembly GCA_015478945.1 of Trachelipus rathkii. Taxonomy (NCBI): domain Eukaryota; kingdom Metazoa; phylum Arthropoda; class Malacostraca; order Isopoda; family Trachelipodidae; genus Trachelipus; species Trachelipus rathkii. Next base: position 31,009 of record JABUQX010066418.1, read on the forward strand.
AACCAAGTCCATCTTATTGTGTTTATTTGGTTGGTCGTTGTAATAGAAACCAAAATGTTCCTGCTTAGAAATGTGAGCGAAATCAGTATCTACCAAGCAAGCAGATTTAGAAATGTGTGGGGGATATGGGGCTGTTTCCATGGAAACACCAGAAAGGTGCCTTCTTTTTGAAATGTGTTGGGGTTGAGATATTGGGATCCGATATAGGATTCGTTGGGTTGGCAAAGTCTGATACTGGAGATTTTGCCATTAAGTTATCATGCGAATGATTTTGGGAGACTAGACAATTTGAGGTAAGAATGGAGACCTCTGGGTCCCTCTTCATGCCCCCAACAGATCCAGAAAGCTTAGAGAGTTTTCGTCATTTACGTTGGAAGGTTTTCCATTCGCTTCTCTGGGAAGCGCAGGAAGCATTAGAAAGAGAGTGGGTCATCACATCAAGCTCTATTTGGGATCTATTTTCCATTTCATCCGCTAAGGCACAGAATCCCTTAGGGAGTGCTGAGATAAGAAATTCGGAAGAAGAGTTATGGGAGGAAACAAAAGAGCTTGAGTAATCTTGCAAATTATCAGAGGGTTGATTGGTGAGTTGTTCGATAGCTGTGATTGTTTGTGTACAATCTATTGAAGTCATTGTATTTGTCTCAGAAATAGACTTTGCATTTTAACTAATAATCTTTAGCTTAAATTTGTATAGTAAATAAAGAACTATTGTGGGAAGATAAAGAAAATTGCCTCCTCTGGGGTCGAACCAACGCATGTTGCGACTGAGATCGACATACTCGGACGCTCTACCGACTGAGCTATCCTCTAACTCAAAAAGTTCTTTATTTACTATACAAATTTAAGCTGCGGTCTATTGCAGTATTTACATTTATTAAATCTTACAGAACGAGGGAAGGACAGGGTGAAAACCTGTTGATATCGCCTTGAAGGGGGCTCGGTTGTTTGAAAGCTGTTCTTGAATCTAACTTTTTTGGGTTAGAGGATAGCTCAGTCGGTAGAGCGTCCGAGTATGTCGATCTCAGTCGCAACATGCGTTGGTTCGACCCCAGAGGAGGCAATATTCTTTATCTTCCCACAATAGTTCTTTATTTACTATACAAATTTAAGCTGCGGTCTATTGCAATATATATATATATATATATATATATATATATATATATATATATATATATATATATATATATATATATATATATATATATATATATATATATATATATATATATATATATATAAAGTATCTTAACGGTCTCTCGTTAATAGTGTAAATAATAAATGAACTTTATATCAAACCAAAGACAGTATACAATTTCAGAGCTTTATGAGTTAAAAAAATTTGGCTCTGTGGAGCTTAGAGCCTGAAAGAATTTACAGCATCACCTCAGCCCTGTTTAAAGTCATTGATCATACTTATTTTTCATATCCTCAACATATATTTCTGACCTTTTTTTGTTTATAATTTATTATACTAGGTTTTAAGAGTATTATTTGTAAGTTTCATGAAAATTAGTTTTGGGCCTTAGACTGGACAGTTACCCATATTTCAATTATGTATATAAATATCTATGCTTATATATATATATATATATATATATATATATATATATATATATATATATATATATATATATATATATATATATATATATATATATATATATATATATATATATATATATATATATATCATTCATTGATTTACAGGTCATGCATGAAATCGGCAAAGAAAAATCTTCCAAATTCTCTCTCTCTCTCTCTCTCTCTCTCTCTCTCTCTCTCTCTCTCTCTCTCTCTCTCTCTCTCTCTCTCTCTCTCTCTCTCTCTCTCTCTCTCTCTCTCTCTCTCATCTTTTAATACTAGGTATTCTTTGATATTGAATTTTTTTCTAACAATATATATAAACTATCTAATATTTTTGTTTTTTATATATATAAAAAAGTTCGCATATCACAGGCACAACCCTATTCCAGAAGAGGAACTACTCCAGGTAATTGCTACCTAGGATCCAGGACGAAGAATCGAACCCTAACCCTATGCCTCGGGATTCAGTAGCACTACCAATGAGTCATGGTAGACATGATAGATGGAAATGCTTCCACAATCGACGAGCAAAGAGCAATTAAAATTTATAAGGAGAGTTTTTTAATGAAGAATATAAATGCTCCTTTTAAAAATAGAAAGATTCAGAAAATAAAAGAAATGGGAAGAAGTTCACAGTAGACAAGTTGCCTGAAAGTAGCATATATAATGGAATTCCTGAATATATATATATATATATATATATATATATATATATATGTGTAGTGATATAAACTATATATATAATAACTATATATATATATATATATATATATATATATATATATATATATATATATATATATATATATATATATATATATATATATATATATATATATATATATATATATATATATATATATATATATATATATATATATATATGTGTGTGTGTGTGTGATAAAAACGTAAACAGCGACTAGAAATTTCCACATCTTTATTTAACTAATCCAGACGTTTCGGATACAGTTCTATCCATCGTCAGTGTAATAAAATATTAAAGACATTACACATCACATTAAAACATATAAAAAATATTTAGAGTAAATTACGAAACGTTTTTGCACCCCCATATCGTTCAAATCTGTTAAAATGGTGAGATCACACAGCTGACAATAAATACTAGTTGGTTGGTTATTATTTTACACATGGCAAATGAACAGTACTTTATAGTGGCAAATTAAATGGCTCAGGAAATGAGAATTATGAATAATGATAAAATTTACAAATAAAGATAATAAAGAAATCAATAATAAAATAAAAATTGTACTGAAAATAAGAATGACAAATAAACAATAATATTAAATAAATAAAAGGAGTAAAAAATGCAATAAAAAGAAAAACAATAATAACAATAAGTGATGATAAAAACATTAGTATTAAAAATAATAATACTAATAATAAATGATAAAACATAAAATAAAGATAAATAAAGACGGATTAATAAACAAAAATAATATTAACTATAATGGCAAACAACAACGGTTATAACAATGATGGCCTTAAAGCTGGTTCAGCAACATCACGGAATAAACAACTTTATTGAGCTGCTTTAATTATTAAGAAATGGGTTGATAGTTTTAATAAATAGAGACTCCAGGATTCTACCAACTGATTCGGATTGAAAAGATTTGAGTTTTGAGAAGTTTTTTGAGGAAATTGGGTGGTCTTGTGATATAGCATGTTCTCTTATGGCCGAATATTCAGGATTGGATAAGGGTTGGCCTGTACGAAAAGAGAAACCTCTGTGTTTCGATATCCTGATCATCAACTGTAGGATAGTTTCACTTACGTAGCAGGCTTTGCAGTCTGCATACAAATATTTATATGCGACACAGGATTTAAGCAAAGCAGGGAGCAACTCTTTGGAGCTAAAATACAAGCCTATACTGAGGGAAATGACAAATAAATCTGAGATCACATTGAAGAAAAAATGGTGTTCAGATTTCCTTATGTGACTTGATCAAATCTATAGAAAGAGTTCCATATTATGGTACTTTCAAGAGGATTTTTTCTTTGGGGGTACATCGTACAATGAGTTCTTGGACGGAATAAATTAGTCAGGTAAGAGACCAATGTCTTATCGAAAAAAATCTGAGGATATAGATATATAGTAAATAATGTTCTTAAAAAACTCATTTCGTTGTGAAAGGATAACCAGTCGGAATAGATCTTTTAGGCTCTATAACATCTTCTCTGGACTGAAATCTGATCCTTTTGAGGAGCATTTTCAGCTTGGGGAAAGCCAGAAGTTACACTGAGCCATGTCGGCAGAGTAGGGAACCTAAGGAAGCACAGACATGTTGTGTTTGGCCAGAAAACTCTGTATCACATGTGAAGAATAGGCGGGTGCGTTGTCATGATGGAGCTGTCAATTACTCGCTGCCTGCCCACAGTCAGCATGACTTGGACGCTGCTACTGAGGTGCCTTGCTTTTTCTTGGTTTCGGGGATGGTGGATGCTTCCATTGTGATGACCGCAAAACTCATGACTCATCGCCAATGATCACTATGTTGAGGAAGTTGGGGTCGCTGTTCACAGTCTCTAGAATGTCCTGTGCGATCTCCAAGCAGCGTTGCTTCCGTTCAATCGTTAGCAGCTTGGTGCAACTTCGTTGAGATTCTTCTGAAGCCCAAATACTCATTCATAATGGAATGAACGGAGGATCCAATGCTGACGCCCACAAAGTCTGCAAGTTCTCTGATCGTGATTCGACGATCCTGCATCACCAGGGTTCTCACTTGGTCAATGACGGTTTCATTTCGGAAGGTTGAGGGCCTACCAGAACGTGCTTCACTCTCCACTGATGTACGGCAATCTTTGAAACGGTTGCACTACTCCTTTATCTCTGTGGAGCCCATTGCTTTGTCCCCGAATGCCTCTTAAATCTTGTGGACCGTTTTCACGGGAATCGTCAAGCTTTACACCAAATTTGATGTTGTAGCGTTGTTCAGGTTTTTCTGTCCTTTTGTCAAAAACGAAAATCCGACAGGACTCGCTCACGCTTCCTCACTCATCGACGGTTTGCAGGCGCGAAAACATTCACACATGAGCATCATGATCGCGTACATAAGTGTATCAAACGGCGCCTCCCTAGCTTCATTTTTTTTATATATATATATATATATATATATATATATATATATATATATATATATATATATATATATATATATATATATATATATATATATATATATATATATATATATATATATATATAAATGATAAATTCTTAATAGTATAATTTATTTTAAGATTCAAATAATTTTATTTGTAATATAATATATTCTACACATAAATAATATTATCACATATAAGACGACAACGTCGCGCGGCACATTACCAAGGTTCGATCCCTGGTCCTGACCCTAGGTAACTATTACCTAGAGAAGAACCCTCCTAGAATAGGGCAATGACCGTGACGTAAGAACATTTTTTTAAAAAAGTAATGTAATATATTTCTAAATAACAATTATTTAAAAATATTAAATAATTTCTAAAATAATTAATTATAAGTAATTATAAGTAATCATATTGTATTATATTATATTATATTATATTATATTATATTATATTATATTATATTATATTATATTATATTATATTATATTATATTATATTATATTATATTATTATAGTAAATATAATTTCTTATAAATCCCGTAATAAATTCTAAATAAAATTACTTAAAATAAATTCTATATAAGTATAATTAATTATGTATTTCAACTACTTAATTAATTATTATTACAAAAATATTCCTCAATAGTAATATATTAAATTCTTAATTAATTATGATTGCGAATACCTCCTAAAGTAATATTTTAAACTTTTAATTAATTATAATTTCAAATACCTCAAAAGTAATATATTAAATTTTTTAATTAATAATAATTACAAATACCTCATAAATAATATATTAAATTCTTCATTAATTATAATTATAAACACCTCTAACAATAACTTTTATAATTCTCCTCTCGATTTCCTTTCATATTCTTTACCCAAAAATTTTCAGTGTCATTTCAAGTTTTAAAACATTTGATATTTGTTTTGTGTTTTTTGGCTTCCTTACTTCATTTTAAGCAGTTTATTGCTTTCTTCCTTAATAAGGTAAACACAAAGTTTAAATTATGCATTCTGACTCACTTATAGGAAGGAGAGAGAGAGAGAGAGAGAGAGAGAGAGAGAGAGAGAGAGAGAGAGAGAGCGAGAGAGAGAGAGAGAGAGAGAGAGAGAGAGAGAGAGAGAGAAACTTCCTTTAATAATAATGAGTTATGATTTCTACTGTCTCTCACTCCGTCGTCTTCACTTCTCTTTTCTGTATACAGACAGGGAATTTTTTGTGTAAATAAAAATAGTAACGAATATGATATAGTAGAGAGTGATATATACTATAATATATATACTATAATATATAGGAAGGGCGTCACCACCGAAAATAGTGTTGATAGTAGAAGTAGGATCCAAGTTGACCCAGTACGGTGGATCACCTCAGATGTAGTGTATGTACTCACAGTGTATGCGAGTGGCCTCATAGTTATGGAGTCTCTCTGTTAATATAATATATATAATATAAATTATATATAATATATATATATTAATATATATATATATAATATAATTATATATATGACCTGTTATGTTTTACGACTCCGTTAGTTATCATATTTTTTTGTTTTGGTTTTTAATATATTTCTAGTATATATCTAACAATCAATTAAGTGGTGACGGACATGATCAAAAATATATAAGGACCTGTTACGTTTACGACTCCGCAGTTTATTTTATTTTATTTTTTGTTACTTATTGAAATACCCAAGGGTAAACCACAAAGTTTGCAGGGAGTCGGGGTCTCTCGGCCGTCCGGGGAACCGGACCAGGGTAAGGACTATTTCCCCCCCTCCGGGAGGGTCTCCGGAACCCCCCTCTTTGGTATTTGGGTGTCGCGGGGGTTCCTCCGCCCCTCCCTCTACGGGGTAATGGAAAACGTCCCCCCTCTTTCCCCCCCGTCGGCTCGACACCCTAATTTATTTACTTTTTTTATTTTTTATTTGGGTTTTTGTGTGGTTTGTTACATTTGGTTTATTCGTAATTAAACTTTATATGCTGATTTCAAAAATATGTGATTTGTTTTTCATGTAAGTGTCGTACTTTTCGAGATATTTCTTTTTTATTTTTTTTTTATTTATTTATTTTACATTTGGTGTAATAAGCTTATATCGCTGATTCCAAATAATGTACATTGGTTTTTCCTCCTGTAAAGTTATCGTACTTTTCGAGATATTTCATTTTTAAATTTTTTTTTTATATAATGTGATTTTTTAAATAAAATTATGTAAAATATTTCGAACTTTTGAAATGTCCGTCACTACTTAATTCATTGTTAGTATCATATACTAGCAATATGTTAAAAAAAATCTAAAAAAAAAAATATCAAAACTGAAGGAGTCGTAAACATAAAGGGCCCTATAATATATATATATATATATGATATATATATATATATATTATAGTATATATATATATATTATAAATATATATATATATATATATATATTATATATATAATATATAATATACTTAATATTATATATATATATAATATATTAATATAATATATATACTGCCTCCCGAAAGCATCATGCATTAATAATAAAACCAAAACAGGTACAGGAAAATAAATAACATTGTATTAATCAGGAGACATTTTTATCCATGAAAATTTAAAAAAAAAAAAAAAAAATAACGCTTTTGAAAAATTTTAAAAAGAGGTAAAAAATTTTGAAAAATTGTATATACTTTAACCTTTTTCTGAGAAATCGAAGAAGCTCGAGTAGTCAAGTGAGCACGCAAAGGTACAAATGTTGATTTTTTTCTTTTTAATTAAAGGATATCCCACGGGTAACAGGAACGATGGATAGAGTCGGGGTTTCTCGGCCTACCGGGGACGACGGGGGGACTTCGTCTCCCCATCTGTCCCTCCGTCGGGCTCCAACCCCCTAAAAAGGATATAAAAAAGAAAAAATAACATTTTCCTCAAAAGCGTAAAATTAAAATACTATTTGGCAACTCTTGCTCTCGTGAAGGTAATGCAGGGATTCAAGGTCAAGTCACACTGCCGTTGCCACTCTAAGATTATACTAGTATTTCAGGTGTTATTAATAAATATTAGAATAAAATATTTTTTTTTTTAAGTTTCATCGATGAAATTGCCTTGCTAAAATCAAAAATGTTATTTTTTTTCCTGTAGTTTTTAATTTTTTAGTTACATGCATGATGCTTTCTTGAGGCTGGCCTGATTAAATATATATATAATATATATATATATATATAATATATATACTATATAATATATATGATATATATATAATTATATAATTATATATATAGTATATAAATACTATATATATTATATATATATATATAGTATATATATTATTATATATATATATATATATATAATATATAATATATTATAATATATTTATATTAAAGATAGTATATATATATAGTATATATATATATATATATATATTATATAGTTTATTTTAATTTATTATTATTTATTATACAAAACTTATTCCCCGCTTAAGCGGGGTGGTACGTGCAGCTTCCCTTATTCATATTTTCCTTCATCTCGCCCTCACCACTCCTCCACTCCATTCTATCTCTCGCCAACACCTTCCCTTCCTCCACCCTCATCCCTCTCTCTTCAGCATTTCCTTTATTCATGCCATCCACCTTCTTCTCGGCCTCCCCCTTCCTCTTCTTCCTATCCCCTCCGCCTCCCAAACTCTCTTAACCACCCTCTGTTCCCCATTCTCTCCAGATGTCAAAACCATCTTAACATTCCCGTTCTTCCGCTCTTCTCACCAACCATTTTTCCAATCAACAATCTCTCTCTTATCACCTCATCCTAATCCTCCTCCTTTTACTAACCCACACATTACCGCTCTCAACTTTCATTTCTCAAACAGCTTCCAGCTCTTCTTGGACCTAGCATTCAATCTCCCATGTTTCACACCCATATAGTACGGCTGGAAATGTTAAATATTTTTTCAAACATGAACTTATCTTAAGTTTATGTGAAAAATCCCCCCCCTTTCCATAATTCCCTCAGACCGCCTTAATGCTCTCATTCCTTCTCCTATTCTGTGATCTCTTCCTTTATCCCTCCTTCCTTACCCAACTCCATCCCTAAATATCTGAAAACTTTTACTTCTTCCAATACTACACCCCTACTCTAATTCTAACCCCATCCCCTCATCTGTTTCATCCTCCTCAAACACTAACACTTTACTCTTCCCTGGATTTATTTTAAGCCCTTTTGTCCACACACCCTCTCAACTCCTTCACCAAATACTACAGACCTTCTGAATTCTTCGCCACGGCAGTATCATCCGGAAATAGTATCATGTTCACTTCCCATCTATCACCCCTACCCATCCAATTCCACCCTCTCCCCTCCCTCATTATTCCTCTGCAGACACTCTCCATAAATATAAATTGAAAAGCCACGGGGACATTACACATCCCTATCTTAACCCTCTCTTTTACCCCCAGAAACATCTCACTCTCCCCCCTAATATCTCCACATTACATTTCTGCTATTCCTATACAAAGGCCCTAATAATCCTTTACCCTATTTACGCTCCCTACTCCATATTCCTCCAGCACCTTCTCATAATCCCCCCTTCTTCATCTATCATATGCTTTTCCTCCAGATCAGAGAAAAACACCGTACACTTTCCCTTCCTTTCTCAACCTTCTCCACAAGCATCTTCATCGTGAATACTTGATCCACACATCCCTTTCCCACCCTAAATCCTCCTTGTTCTTTCCCCATTCTCTCCTCCGTTAAATCTCTCAACCTCTCAGTATTCTCCCCATACACTTTCCCTACTCCTCAAAAGACAAATACCTCTAAATGTCCCACATGCCCACTCGCCGAGTTTCCGGTTGTCCCTTTATAGCAGGACCTAAACAACGCATGAGATACCTCGCCAATCCTAGAACCGTCTGTTCGTACCGTGCCCGCAACAGTGAGAAGGCAGGATTATGAGTTAAGGTACCTATCCAAGTGCCATTCCGTCCATACATCACCGTTGTGGCCTGTTCTGTCTTTGTTAACATTTTCCATACTCACACCGTCGAGCTAATCTAGACCTGTGGACTTTCTTTTTTTCTCCTTTAGTTACGCCCTAAATCCCAATGTAGTCTTCCATTTGTAATTTCCATATTCCCCTTGACAACCTAGGCTCCCACTCCCCCCCCACCCTCACCTCTTGTAAATCCTTCCTCATCTCTCCCACCCAATTCATTCAACTAAACCTCTTAAAAATATTCCCCGCCATCTTTTTCTCACCGCGACTGCAAGTAAGGAGGGGAATCGAGACGGCTATCATGTTTTGACGGTCGCATGCTTGGGTGTATATTGTCTTATCCTAATACGTACTCCGGTCTGATGAATTCTGATAGCCTATGCCTGGACTGTAGCGCAATGATTATACCCTCCCCTAACCCCTCCATCTCTTCCTTTTTTTATTTACTTCTTTCCAGAATATCTTGCTTCCCCGTTTCCAAATTTTCTGTCACTTGACATATCTAGGTTGTTCTACACCATTCGTTATTTGCATTTCTCTTCGCCCTCTCCACCGGCCTCTCTTTGCTGCCACTCTAACCCTTCTATATTCCTCCAGCTTTCCCTTCGCTCCTAATTCCCCAACCATTCACAAAACTCATTTTTTCTCTTATTTCACCACTCTTCACCTCCTCACTCCCACATAATCACGTTCCTTTTCCTCTACTCTCTTGCTCCCATAACTCCTTGATGATTGTGTATAGTAAGGCAGATCACGTAAGAGTCACGCTCGGCCTGGCAGTCTCTTCGCTAGGCAGTAGGAGGGAGATGTGTGATAGTAATTCATCCATCCCTCCTCCACCTTCCCTAATTTCCGGTCTCTCAACGTCCCGTACCACCTATCCTGCCACTCAAGTCTCCCCACCGCTAGAATCCCACTTACACATGCCTCATCTAATTTCCACCGTTTAAATGACTTCCTATTCCCTCTTTTTTTCTCTGTTCCAAATAACCGTAACCTCTCCCCCTACCCTTAATCCTAGCACCACCAATAGTGATGAGATAACCCTACCTGCCCCTACTGAATACATTACATTCTAGTAATCTGCCCCTATCCTTTCCTATTTATAACCACATAATCCAATATCGCCTCCCCCCGTTATCCTGACTCTTCATGTATACTTAATGATTTTCACTTTTCTTGAACCAAGTAAATTCCAATTATCATTCTTCTATCAACACACAACTCTACCAGACTTTCTCCATTATCATTCCTTTTCCCTACCCCAAATGGATATAATTCTCCCCACCTCCTCTCTTCCCACTCCTGCATTCAATCTCCTAATAAACACATTTTATCATTTATCCCCGAAACTTTTCCAACATTCATTCATCTCACTCAAAATCTTTCTCTCTCCTCCTCCCTTGCTCCATTTACTGGTGCATACGCGCATATAAAAACCTACATTTCCCCCCCAAATTTCATTTTAAACCCACATTATTCTCGAACTCACCTATTTGCACATTTTTACCTTATCCCACAACTCTTTTCTCATAACTATTCCTACCCTTCCTCGCCTCACTCTCTCGTTCAAGCCCCGAAATCAATACCCTTAAATTCCAAAGTGCATCTTTCCTTCCTATCCTTTCAGCTTTGGTTTCTGTCAACCCTAGCACATCCAACCTTTTTTCTTCGAACATTAACCCTACTTCTTCCCTTTTCAAATCCTCATTTATCCCTCTCACATTCATACAACCACTCTAATCTAATCTCTTTTACCCATCCTAACTCTTTACTCCCCCTTACTCCCTTTTATCCTGACCCTCTTAATCACCACACTACTTTCTACTATTCCCACACTTGATTCGGCTGCACGCTTCACCGGGATCCCACAAAACCTGAGGGCACTTCCCAATATCTCAAGCTCCAAACCCCGCTCAAACAACCACACCCTAAAAAATCCTAAATCTATATTCTAAAGCTAATTCACAATATATAAATAAAACTTAAATTAAAACTTATGTTGTTTACGAGATTAATACTTTGATGTATATTCTTCCTACTGTTGAAGACACTCCTCTTCTTCTCAGCTTTCGAATCTATTCCTATAGGAAAATCAAAAGGATCCTTGATGTAAACTCCTTCTGTCTTGAAGATACTCTTCTAGAGTTCCTTTGCTTTTTTCCTACACTTAATTCTTTCTTGCTTGATAATTTATTCTATCCTGATGTTGATTCGCAACACTAGTATTTAATTTTATTTGAATTACTTTTATTTACTTTAATAAGTTGCACTTGTAATTAGTAAAACCTCCCTGAAGATCTATAAGAATGGCAACTACCATACTTTGGAATAGCAGCACACTTGTAATTTAAATTTTATTTCATTCAGTTACTTTTACTAAGTTGCACTTGATCCTTTAGCTCCTTGAATATTCTTCTTCAAGTAAAATAAGGCAAAAAAACCTCAATAAAATCTAAGAGTCCAAAAGCACTTAAACTGGTAATTATGCCACTTCAACAAATTTATATACAAAAAAATCAAAAAATCTAAAAATGTATTCTAAAATATATATATATATATATATATATATATATATATATATATATATATATATATAAATATATATATATATTATAGATATATATATATATATTATAATATATATATATATATATATATATATATATATAATATATTATTATATAATATATATATATATTATAGTATATAAATATATATATATATATATATAATATAATATTATATATATTATATATGTGAAACTAATAGAAGTTACCCGCATCATATCTCGAAAACTAAGATAGGTCAAGAAACTGATACATATACGGAAATCAAGCCGTAATGAAAATTTGGTAAGAAAAATAAAAAAAAACATCCTTTCTGTTGTTTTACATTTTTTTTTTATATTCTCCAATTTTACAAGAAAAACTAAATAACATATTTAGATCAGCGTATGAAAATTTGTATAAAAAAAAAAATGATTTTTTTTTTTAACTAAAAGGAAATACCCATGGGTAAACGCAAGATTGCAAAGAGTCGGGGTCCTCTCGGGCTTACTGGTGGACGACGGGGGGACTTCGTCCCCCCTCTGTCCCCCCGTCAGCTCGAGCCCCCTAAAAAAATAAATTCTTGTCTAAAATTGCCAAATATGTTTATTGGTATAAATTTTTTTTCCCTTTTTCTTTCAATACAAATTTCACATACGCTGATTCCATATATGTATTAGTTTTCTTGTACCTATCGTAGTTTTGGAGAATAAAAAAAAATAAAAAAAAATAAATTTTTTTTTTTCATTTTCCACACAAATTTCGATTACGCTGATTCCATAGTATGTTATCAGTTTTCTTGTCCTATCTTAGTTTTTCGAGATATGATGCGGGTAACTTCTTTAGTTTGGCCATATAGTATATATATATTATTATATATATAATATTATATATTATATATATAATATATATATATATATATAATAGTATTAATATATATATAATATATATATATTATATATATCTATATATATATATATATATTTAAATATATATATATAATATATATTATATATACTATATTATATATATATAATATATATATATATATATATATATATATTATATATATTAATATATATATATATATATATTAATATATATATATATATTATATTATATATATATATATATATATTATATAAATTATATATTATATATAATATATATTATATATATATATATATATATAATATAATATATATATATAATATAATATATATATATATACTATTATATATATATATATATAATATATAATATATATAATATATATATATTATATATATATATATTAAAAACTGCTAGTCAAGGTTGCCGAGTTGAGCGTATTTTCAACCTAAAAAAGAGATAGTTTCCTGGAAACCTGGAGGTTGCTAAATTAAAAAAAGAACAGTGCGTTCTCTTCAATATTTGACTATTCATTCGTTTTTTGAATTCGTACCGTCAAGTAGTTGTAAGATTTCTACTATCAAATTCGTTGTTTGGCTTCGTGCCGTAAACATCTTTCGCTAAGCTTCGTGCTAAAGCTAAAAATATCATTCACATTTCACAGTCATTGTTGACTTTCAAACCATTTAGTCGCTTACAAAAGCTTTCTGGTGAAAACCTTACTTATTATATAGTGGATCGCCATATTGACTATTAAAGCCTGCCTACTTATTCTTAAATCAAGATAGCGGGAGGAGTCTATAAAGTTACTTATATAAGTTGTTAAATATTCGCGTGGACTCTTCCTCCTAAAATTAAATTATTTTAAAAAGCTTTAGACTGGTTAAATACTTTATTTTGAGCCTGAGAAAAAACTTTTTCTCAGTAGCTTAATATAATCCCAGGTGTAACATCCCACACGTAACTAAAATATTCCAGTTACAGTGAAGACACTAGGCTTTTCAGGAAATATACTTCTAATTATTCTAAATTAGCAGTATAGGAAACTAAAAAATATTACTATATTGGGCTACATTAAATTCTTCTAAGAATTAATCGCGTTCTTAATCTGAACGAAATATTCAGATTTACACAATTTGAAAATCCTTTCAAAATAAATGATATATTTATTCTAATATCTTGAGAAAAAGTTTGCAACTTTAAAAGTTTCATCTTCAAAAAAGTTCAAGTTTGCATTCAAATTAATCTGTAAACTACTGTCGTTCAGCGTAACCTAATTCATTAAAATTAGCCACAATTTTATCACCTGTATTAAAATTTTTCGTTTAATTTATTTATATTGTGTGAAGCAAATTTGCTTGGTTTAAATATTCAGAGTAGAAAAATAATTCTTTTTGTTAAACACACACAAATGTATATGAAAATAAGATAAAAATAAGAGGTTTGAGCTTTAAAATATCTTGCCGTTCAGATAGTCTGAAAAATAAGACTTGAAAATTTAAGATTGGATATATTTATTTACGCACATAATTTTGCTTGTTGCGTTTGTGGAGAAAGTCTGTCTCAAGTGGACATATTTTTCTAGTATATTTTTTGTAGTTAACGGTCTAACTGTTTACATATGTATCTAAATTGTTTCAAATAGTCGAGACCTCCACTTTTCGAATAACATTATCTATTGCGTTCAAAGTGAACAAAATTTCGGCAATTAGTCATCTTTGCGGAAAATATTATTTTTGGGTTTTTTTTTTTTTTTTCCTTTTTTTTCAATCAAAGGTGGTGGTTTATAATAAATTTAAATTGTGCGTTTTGCTTTTTATTTAATCAATATATTAAATTTAAATCGTGCGTTTTGCTTATATATTAAGTAACAAAGTAGCATTTTTTTGTGTTTTCAAATCATTACAAAAGATCTCTTTGAAAATGAGTCACTTCGATAAATCGTGTCGGAGTTGGAGAAGTGTCAGTGAATAATTTTGGAGGGAGGATAATGACACCCTCTCTTCAGAAGAATTACTCGACCTCACGAAAGAGGTTAAATCAAAACTGTCCCCAATAAGAGACTGAGCAGTAATTAAAAGAAAAATCACGCTCCCTTTCAAAAATCTTATAGATCTTTGTCACAGAAAGCCATGAAGATAATCACAGTCTCCTCCAAATTGAATGAAATTAATTCAAAACTGGAGGAAGTTAAAAACTTTGATGCTCTGTTCGAAGAGGTCATCACAAAATCATCTATTCTTCAAAATTACTCGTCTATTTTAGACGGAGAT
This sequence comes from Trachelipus rathkii, assembly GCA_015478945.1. Taxonomy (NCBI): domain Eukaryota; kingdom Metazoa; phylum Arthropoda; class Malacostraca; order Isopoda; family Trachelipodidae; genus Trachelipus; species Trachelipus rathkii. Next base: position 46,417 of record JABUQX010066418.1, read on the forward strand.
AATCAAAGCGGTACAGTACCATACACATATGAAAAATTAATCTGGCGTATAACACCGCGTTCAAGTTCCCCATCTCCTTCTCCATCTGCGCATACTGCAGCTTTAGAGGCCTCTCATAAAGACGGAATATCGCTTCAAGAGTTGCAGAATATAATAAAAAATATTCGTACATCAAAGCAGGAAGTAAAGATCCCTGCAATCAAGTGTCAAGAGCTCAGGGGTGAGGGGGACAGGCATTCTTTCCGCTCTTTTCTTGTCATTTCAAATTGTCTACGGGGACAGAAAAGAAATTTCAAGTGCTGCAAAATTGCAGTATTTGAAATCCTTATTACCGGAAAATGCGCTCAAGGACTGAGCATTTAACTTATATCGACTCTAATTTGGAAGTTGCTTTCGAAATATTTAAAAGCTTTTATTTGGACGAATCATACGTAATTGATTCTCTTCTTCATAAGATCAATTCTGCGCCTACTTTAGGAAATAATCCTGAACAAATTCGAATATTCATGTCGGACGTGAGAACATGAGCTCAAGGAGTTTGGACTCTATTTCTTTGAAGATTCTTTTGCTGGCTGTAAGCTCATAAATCAAAAATCGTGGACAAGCTGCCAACTGACTTTCTTCGCGAGCTCAAAGTAATCACGCGGGATGAGTATCCTTCCGTTAATGTAACCTTGGAGCATTACGGTAAAATAATCGTCTAAGGAGAGGGAAGGGGAAAGAGTAAATCGGCCCCTACAAAGGGATTTGTGTGTAATCGTGCTCCTTTTGAGCGTAAATCAGCTAATTCGTCAGCTTTTAACGCTTCATCTAAAGATGGTTTGAAATCTTCCTCGTCAAAAAATGTAATAGAACGTAGTCAAAAGAGAGAGAGAGGGGTTTAAGAAATCCTCTTAATTCATTTACTTTAAAATGTAAGTTTTGCAATAGAAATCATCGCATGATTTCTTGCTAAGTATATTCATCTCCTTAAAAGCAGGAGAGATCGCTGTAAAGAGCTGCGCAAGTGCTTCAGCTGCTCAAGCATAAAACATTTCGCTAATAAATGTCATGCCAAAAGGTATGGACTTAGCACCAGGGTTGTTGAGTCGGTTCAAAATTTTCCGACTCCGACTCCACCCTCTTCAAAATTACCGACTCCAGCTCCGACCTCTTGAAAATTAGACTCTGACTCCGCTCTCTAGAAAAATTGTCCGCTCGCCCCAGCTCTGCACCTTATGACGGCCCTCAGAGACTTGTGCAGGACAGAGTGGTGTAAGCGGCGTTCTGATCGCCTGCGCTCGCGACGCGGCGTGATTGTGACCCGCTCACCGATAGTTGTCATTGCGACCATGTGGCTGCAGCCGCTGACAGCTTGCCTCGGAACGGGACCCGCCCCGCCCAGTGGCGACGTGTCATCCTCGACGTTGCCGACGCGTGGTGTGCGACGCGCCGACCGAACTTCCGACGGTGCGAGGCTGTCGCTCCGGTGAGAACGGAAAGCGACGCCGACTATAAATATATATAAGATACATTAGGACTATATATATTATAATATATATATATATATATATATAGTACTATAGATAAACTATATATATATATATATATATATTGCTATATATATATTATATATAATAGTATATATATATAGTCAATTATAATATATATTATCAATAAGACATCATCATAATCATATATCTCATATACTAAGTTAGATATATATATACCGCTAGATATTATAGATATATATATATCAGCGCGTTGGCCACACGCGATAAGCGCAAAAAGCCACTGGCTTTTTCAGCTGAGTGTGCTTGTTGAGGGGGTTGACGGTATGAGAACGGCTGCTCTGCGTCGGTTTGGCTTTTTGGAGTAATCGCATGAAATGCAAAGAGTGGGGTTGAATGACGAGCAAGGAATATAGAGGGAAGAGTGAAGATAGTATTTTCTCTTTAAATCTTAAATTACGATAATCTTTGCTTTCATTAGTAGTGGAAACTAAAGTAAATGCAAACTGCAAAACTTTGTACCAAAAATCCTTAACATGTTTATAACAATTCACAGTGATTTTATGTTTGACCTTACATTAGGAACATGTTAGGGAATCGAAAAAAATTTACGATTATCATACGTCGAAAAATTTATTAGCATAATATCACTGTTATTTTTTCATATTTTCATGTTTTTCTTAAATGCACAAACACTGTCCTTCCATTGGTATTAGTAACTATTTTAACTATCACCTTAGATATCTGTACACTCCTTACAATTTTCAGATTTATCCCTGTTCCTAATTGTCTCTTCTAACTTTCTTCCCATTCTCACTTTGCTCAACCCATTTGATATTATCCCTAATTGCCTTACGATTGGGGGCGTGATATCCCTGCAGATATCTTTGAAGAAGCCCCGATACAAAATATTTTATTTTCGACCACATAACCATGGCATCATCCCTGACCTCAACACACTAAACAGTCGTAGATACTTATGAAGAAAAAAAGAATTTAGCCTATATCCCAAATCACAATTTTGCTTTTGCTCGATAGTTGTTTTATAATATATATGGAAACTTATATTCTCTTGCTGATAAAAAGACTGATGTTTCATTGGTGGGGAAGAAAGTAGTAGAAGGAGATGGATGTAACTGCATCTCATCAACGTCCTTGTTCAGTCTGAGTGATGAACCTAAGCTCATGATATTGTCAGAGTGGCGGCCCCAGAAGTGGATAAATAGAATAAATCACCTCTCTGACGCTGCCCTGAATAGACTGAGTCTGCGCTGTCATTTCGTGTATGTCGACCCTAATGGTCTAACTCGTTTACCCGTCTTTCTGCTTTAACTTAATATAAATTTATTCGAGAATTCAATTTAGATCTACTTATGTAATGCAAAGCTACACCTCCACTTTTCCTTCTTTGTCACTGTTAATATGGTTAACTCGTCTCATTCTGTTACTTTCTAGAGAGCTAGCCACTTCCCAACCTTTTGAGCTATTACCATAAAGCGGTTAGTATAGCAAATACCCCAGAAAAGTTTATCATTATATATTATATACATTATTAATATATAATATATATATTATATATATATATACTATATATATATATATATATATATATATATATATATTATATAGTAATATTATATATAATATATCATAATATATATATACGATATATATATAGGTTATTATATATATTATATATTGGTACATGTAACTTAACGCCCACACGGAACGGGAACTCGGATCAAAAAAAAATAATTTTCACAGGTAGCCTCGTATCGATAACAACTAAATAGATCGTGGGTTCAGGGTCGAAATGTAAAAAAACAAAAAATCATATATCAAAAACTACAATAAGCTACAGCGAAAAGGAATAAATTTTTGAATCCTGGTAAAAATTTTAGATAGGAAAATTGTAAAAAAAAAAAAGAAAATCATTATTGCAAACTCTTGAATAACATTAATATGAGGAGAAAGCCCATTTAAGACCTTTTATACGTTACTCGTGAAAATAAATAGACAACCAACATAGTTTTTATGTTTTGTTTTGTTTTTTTTTAACTAAAGAAAACCCCCAAGGGTATACCCCCGCACCGATTGCAGGAGGCGGGGTCTCTCGGCCTCCGGGGAACTACGGGGTAGGACTATTTCGCCCCCCTCCGGGGAGGGTCCTCCGGAACCCCCGCTCTTTGGTATTTTGGGTGTCGCGGGCGGTCCTCCGCCCCTCCCGCTACGTGTATGGAGAAACCGTCTCCGCCCCTGTGTTCCCGTCGGCTCGAGCCCCCGTACATTGCCGTGTAATACCTTTTCACATAATATATATATAATATTCGCCTCCTCTAGAACAGCTTTAAAAAAAAAAAAAAAAAAAAGTAATTTCATTTCACCCTAGAACTATTTACTGTATCATAGATACTTACTTGATGAATGATTTTTTTATCTCGAGCTCCCCCGTTCCTGGGGCGCCTTAAGTAGACTTGTCCTTTATAGTATATATATAATATATACTTATATATATATATATAGTATACAACTAATATAATATATATGTATATATATAACTATATATATATATTATATATATATATATATATTATATATATATATATATTATATATTATATATATATAGGTGCATATTTTGAAAAAGTTTCACAAGAATGAGAGATTCATGTACTTTCTAACACATAACACAATTCGAGATTTGCCAGACGCAAGATTGAGTTGAAAATTTAATGTAACCTCTAGGTTTGTTGTATTTATCTTATGCCATTAGTGACTGCCCAGTTTCACTTTATCACAAACTAAAATTTCCAAAAATTATCTCCTATAATAGGTAGACGTATCGAGTTTTGAACTTTGTGTCCCGTCCCCTAACTGAGGCTTTGGGCCGTAAAACGAGAAAGCGTGAGATTAAAAAAAAAAAAAATTCTGCACATAAATAAGTCTATTAAGTGTGGGACTTTTTACAAATATTTTAGACTCCGTAAATGTGGGAACTGACGCGTCCGATTTTATTGCGCGTATTCTATCATGCGCATACACAAACAAGCTCATATTATTACTTATTTAATGCCAAAATGAGTGAAAGATCACCATGCTTAGATTTTTCCTACAAAACGGCCGTGAAGAGGCGAAGTCTTTGAAAGCATATTAAAGAGGCATAAAATTATTTCACTCGCCTGCTTTTGCTTCTCGTCCAAACAAACCAAAATATGTCCAGAAGTAAGCGAAACCGGCGAGATCAACCATCACATCCACGAGTTGGTCAGTGCGGCGTGCTGAGAGATACGTAGCTGCTTTGGTGCTTGACTCAAACGGAAAGCAACGGATCGTACGATAGAGCCGATAAGATACGACATCCACGGTTTTTTGCGTTCAGGGCTTGTATTCGTATTTTTAGATAATTAATATTCAACGAGCTAGAATTTTCTAATTCCTAACTTTGTTTCGATCATTTTTGCGAGTTATTACCCTCACTTGGGTTTGTCCCGATGAGTTTTGTTAATTAACTTTGTTTTTGTGCGGATTGCTTGTGTTCGTCTGATGAAAAACCCCGAGATCAATTCCACTTACTTATCTGTTACCCCCTCGGAAAACATCCCTTTTACCCCTTTGGCGGTAATTACCCCCCAGGCTTGGTGAATCGCTGTCTTTAGACGACCACCAGGGAACTTTGGGCATAGTTGCTGTATTTAAACTATACAGTATTATGATAATATCTATATTGATAAACTAATAGACTTAATCTGTTTTATTAAGAGAAAAAATAGTAAATAAATATATATATTTATACTAATATATATATATCATCATAACCATACATATATATAGATATACGATATACTATATATATAATATTATATATATTATATATACGATATATTATATATAGATAATATATAATATATACTATAATATATACTATATATATTAATTTTTTTTTTTTCTTTAACAGTTGTCACCACCACTCAACGGGCGAAGCCCTAATTCAAGGAAGGGGTGTTGCACGCCTCAGATAGAGGTACACCAACTAACGCAGATTTATTCGCAGTATGAGAGCCACAAGACGCATGGCTTTGAAGTGCGGAGATTAAATTTCAGCAGGAAACAAGAAGAAGGGAAGAGGAATTCCACAGAAACAGGACTAGCTGGCAGGATAACGAAAGGAAAGCGACCGCCAGCGAACTTAGCCTGGTGGTTGCCAATATCTACAAAATACTCATTCTGCGCAGACACGAGCACCACTTGTGCTACGAGGACGTCGTAAAAGGTGGAGGTAGGCGAGTGACAAGTTCCCCGCAGCACCTGCCGCTGCCGGACGGGCCGATACTATTAGAAAAAGAGAATGAACAGGCCTCCAACAGTCACGCCGCAGAGAGTAGAGGGTCAAGTGAAGGTCGGAAAGTATGCGGAAACAGTTATAAGTCTTTTGGCCCTTGACTCGACCCTGTCCAAAGCTGATGTGAAACCAGAGCCCCCGCCCCCCAGATATGAGAAGCATACTCCATACGAGGACGAACGAAGCCCCTATGTATAGTCTGATAGCAACTGAGGAAGAGGGAAAAAAAGTCTCGCAGTCTAAAACAGAACTCCCAGTTTCTTTGAGGCCCGCCCTAGCAACCGTTGTGATGTGAGGTTTCCAACATTTTTTTGTTTATGTTAATGGTAAGAATGTTTATATTGTCACCAGGAGAGACGAGAGAACCGTCGAAAAAGATAGGAAAGTGATGAGAATGGTGTTTTGAGAGAGGGAGGTTTCTTATTTACACTTTTTAAGAATTAAATTCACAAGGTTGAAACGTACCCACCCGGAAATTTAATCCAGATCAGCGAGAATGAGAATCGGAAAGATTAAGGTGACGAGAGCAATTCTAGAAGTAAAAGAGGGGAGCAGAATTGAAATGAGTTGAAGAGAGGACAGGGTCGAGTCATCGGCATACGATGTGATATATATATATACGCGATTATAAGACGATACTATTATATATATATAATAATGATATATAATATTATATATATATATATATATACTATATATATATATATATATATATTACTATATATAGTTATATATCTTTTAAGGAATATGGAGGATAGGGCCGTTAAAGTTCTTACTACTATGGAACTTTTTCATATAAAGGTCAATAGCCAATTGAACCAAGCCCACAAAACCGCCAAAAACGATCGGCTTTTTGGATTTCTTGACCAGAAAATGCCGGCCTTTGCCAACCCTGACTATATACTATATATATCCACTACGATATATATACTCTCATATATACGTATATATACTAACTATGGGCTTCATTATACTCACCTTATATATATATATACTAATATATACTTATATTATACGTATAACTATTATAGTATGGCGTATAGTAACTATATATATTATATTATAGTATATATAATATATATACGAGTGGCCGACCTCTAGTCAGACTTTTTACTGCTCGTGCCTCTCCTCTCTCTTCTCTCTCTCTCTCTTCTCTCTGCTCTCTCCTCTCCTCTCTTCTCCTCTCTCTCTCATATATAGTATATACTACATATATATATATAGTATATAATATATTATAATACTAATATATATATATATTATGACTAGCTATAGTATATATATATACGTATAAACTATATATAAAAGCAAGTTAGAGGAATATCTTAGTTCTATTTATTATTTTATTTATTTATTTCATTTATTTATTTCTTTATTATTTATTATCTATTTAATTTATTCTATTTATTTATTTATTTATTTATTTATTTATTATGTAATTTATTTTTTATATATTATATATTTATCTTTTATTTTATTTATTTATTTATTTGTGATTTATTTATTTATTTAACTATTTAGAATTTCATTTATTTATTTTATTTATTTGATTTTTGTTTTATTTAGTTTACTTTATTTAGTGCTTTATAAGACTGGACACGTATTATTAATTATTTTTTTAATTATTTTACTTTATTCCTTCATATATATACTGCATATATGATCAAAAAATCTTGTAAACTTGTATACTAATGATATAATCTATATAAGTATGAGGTACATATATATATATATACTATATATATATATTATTATATATATATATTATATTATTATATATATATAATATATATTATATATATATGACTATATATACTAAATTATATATAGATACTAATTTAATTTCTATTCCCATATTTGAAAGAGTTTGTCATTTCCAACTGGAAGGAAACTAAACGATAATTCTTATATCATATTTCAAAAAGTATCATTGTCATTAAATTATTTAATCATCTTCGGCAATATTATAATGATTTGAAATGTCACTACTTTATGATATTCTGTTTTATTAGTAGAGGGGTCTTAATGTGTGTATTTTTTGAGGAGTTCGTGACTGTGGATGTATGGTGGGGTATAAAAAAATATTTCAAAAAAATTCAACAGATCTACACGAAATTTCAAACCACCGGATTGGTCCGGTATTTTAAAATGTGTAAAAGCATTATTTGATAGCGGCTATTCTTCCCCTTTTCGTTTCAATTTTGCATTAAATCTTTTATATTGATCTATATTGATAATTTTCATTTATTTGCCCAACTTTCCACAAAAAAATATTGAAAATATATGCGAAAACATTGTGATAGAAATTGCAAACATTAGATCGGTTCTATAAATGTCAACTCGTTGACTGAGCCATGCGAGTACGCACGAGTGCAGGAGTCGCCTGTGATATATATTTATATATACTAATATATATATACCTATTAAATCCTATATATATACTATATATCATATAACTATATATATAATATAATATATATATACTATATATATATAGTCACCCTTATATAGTAATTAATACGTATATACTAATATATATAGTGATAGTAGTATCTTATATATATATATAATAATATGAAAAGGGAATAAAAGTAAATAATAATTAATAGTAATTTGAAAAAAAATCATTTATCATAAACAAAATTCTTAGTTTTGATCTCTTAACAACAACATAATTGATAGTTTCCATGCATTTATATTGTGTATCTTGATGAACACTCATTAAGCACAGTTCCGTGGCTTAGGCTTTCTCGAGCTCCTGATAGAATTGAAAAAGTGGTAATTTTGAGTCTCAGAGTAGAGTAATGTTTTTTTTGGAGTTAACCTTTTTGAGTGAGGTAAATTCTAAAATCCTTAAAACACTAAATGTGACTTCACAGATCAATATTTTTTTACAAAATTCTCAAAATTTTGAATAGATATCGGTGGAATGAGTAACTTTACAAATATTAGTAGGTATGAATCTATGATTCGCAAGCTTACTCTCTAGCTAGCTGGTTTGAAGAATCAAGAAAATAAAGTGTAATTGCCCTATATCTTTTCATTTTGCATTGATTCTCTCAAAAAGCATTCTTATTTCTTCGTTATCAGAAAGCAGAAGTTCTGTTGCAACTTCCAAAATGTTTGAAAATTTTTCATTGTTTGCTTGAAAATCCTTCAAAGCAAATATCACATTTTCAATATTATTAAGAGCCGTTGCTGTCACTAATTATGGAGAATGCAATGTAATACATAATGGAAGAATGTTTGAGAATAAAGTTAGACTATTTAAATAAATAGACAAATTTATAACAAATTTGCTTTTGGTTACAGACTTGAAAAGATGTTTTTTTTGAAAAAGGTTTAATATCTTGATCCATTCAAGCTCCTTTTAAGCTTCAACAATGCTTTAAAAATTTCATTAGATCTTAACAATCCATCGAAATTTTCCACCAACCTTGTTTCGCCCATTCGTGAGAGTTTTGTCCATTTTGTATCTGGGAAAATCTTTCCTATTATTTTCTTTTAATAAATAGTAGTCGGCCTTGGCCTAAAATAGCATATAGTTGCATTCGATGTACCATAAAGTTTCTAATATGTTGTACTTCATTTGAATGTGAATAGCAATGAATATCTAACGCCGCTGATATTCTTCCGACGCTTAACACACCGTCTAAAAACAGTTTATTTATTTCTCTTACACCATCAGTATCGAGGATGATCATGTGTTTCAATCAGAACAGTCCACTATTTATATCAAAAGTTCGTTAGTATAGTGATTACCTCCGACAGAGCATTACAGGAAACAAAAGAAACCGAGTTAGAAGATACCATGGGCCATGAGACTGTCCCAGTCAACTAAGAATATTTAACAAGCACGATGCCTATTGTACCATACACAACCTACCACGCGCACCCTGAAGCCTTGCTAAATTCCCTAAACAAAAGCCATCGCTATTATAATATAGGCCAACTACTGGACCCAGAAAAGCAAAGAGAGCGTGATAGCTAAACTTCATGGCTTAACCAGCAAACACAAGCGATTAATAAGTTTGTGATTCCGTAGGCTACAACATGCAGTTACTTAATAAGCTAACTAGAAACCCCGGGCAATCTGCTACGTCAGGAATATAAGGGCGTTTTCCATTTTGCATTTCTTGTGCTAACGCTCGGAGGATAAGACAAGGCTAAATCCAGTTTAGCACGAATTTCGGCATAATTCGATCCGAGTCGTATTACAAAACAGTTATTGATGCGAGCATGTTCCTAATGGCAGGCACGTGGGTTTTGGAATAACAATATTAAAAAAAAATTAAGCAAAATGTTTTTATTACAAATTTATTGATCAACTATTTCGATGGAGTTGTAGCGATATTTAGAAGGAATATGAGATTTGGGAACAGCAATTTTCACCATGAATGAAACATCCATCAAATCAACGAACTACTAGTAATGCAAAAATTCTTATATTGTTCTACATTTTTCGTTAGCATTTTCCTAAAAATTCGGTAAGCACGGGGAGAGGAGCAAGCCTAAACAGAATTTAGGAAATAACTAACGTTTCGTTACAATACTAAATTTTCTTTAATAATTGACATAATCGAACGACTTTTAGCATTTTCCTTAAATTTCATAGGCAAAAGTGCAAAATCGAAAACGACCCTTATAATATATGGATCCCCAAACTCATCCGACCGCCTATACTCCATCCCAAATCCTTGCGGACTTAACCTTGTTCAAGTGAGTCACATCGACAAACCCCTCCTGCGGAAACCATTTCACAAAATTTGACAACACTATTGACACCAACTGAATATTTTCGTGTACAGTCACAGATTACACGTTTCCTTAATTTTCGGTTTGTGTCCCCTTGGTTCTCCTGGGTACCGTGGTCTTGGGCTACTATAAAGAATTATGGTCTTCAGTATTGTCATTCATGTAAATATGTGTTTAGTAGACCTTGTAATTCATGATTCCCCCTATGAGAAATCGCCTACGTTCCTAATAGAACACACATCCTGAACCTCTTCAGACTTCTCAGGTAGCCTACCTTAACCCCTCAAAAACCAGAAATGATCATCGCATGTTGCACATAATTTACAACGTCTCCTCCATCAATCCCAGTGAGGGGTACTTCTCTTAAACATAAGGGGCCCAAACTGTGCTCTAATACTTTAAGACGTGACTAAATAGGCTGTCTAAAACCATCTACTTATATACTTTTAGTTTATAAACCTGGAATTGATTCGCCGATTTATAGTTTACTTAGCATCGTTATTAGCTTGTATTCCTGTCTTCCAAACCCACTATTAGCAGCTTGTAGATGTGCTGCCCTTCAGATTAGCTACTTTCAATTGGCTATGCTTATCACTCGCATCTAAATTCTCGGGTGTTTTTTTATCTACTTGACCTCCGAGTCCAATATCCCATTCATATGTAGTAAATCCTTTTTATTTGATTACCTAAGATGAAAAAAACCTTATATCTTTTTAAGGCCTATTAAATTTCCTTTGCCAGAATCTAAACCCTTTAGTACTGTCGGCCCTAGAAGTTTGATCAAGATCATTTTTGAATCTTTATATATCCATCATAATTCCTTACTAAGGTAGCCAATTAGGTGTATCATCTGCAAACTCATAAAACTTGCATTTAAGTCCCGTGTTATTATATATATAATATAATATCAGTAGTATATATATATATTACTTATATATAGATATAATATATATATAATATATATATAATATATAATCATATATTAAATATAGTATAAGTATATCATATATATATAATATATATATATACTAGTATATATACTGATAGATACATATATATACTATATAATATATAGTTAGGTATACTAGATATATAAGTTATGATTATATATCGTATATATTACTATTAGATTAGTATAATAAGCTAGTATTATATGAAATTATATATATTAATAATAACTATATTAATAGTATACTATGGAGGGGACAACACGCCACTTCAACTAAGAAATCTCCACCAACTACAAATGTTTCCTCACTTCTATTAATATTAATATATACTTCTAATTTGCTTTGATTAACTATTATTTTATTATTAAAAATTAGCGATTTAGAGACTTAAGCCAATCAAATAAAATTTTGATAACTGGAAAATTTCGGGGGTTTGGCAATCTTCCGATGATCCCCCGCTGTTGCTAGCGGCGGACTATACTATATATCGTGGTGAAAGCTTCCGTGTTAGTTGAGAGTCGTGTGCTAAGCTGCGAGTCAATTTAAGAGGAATATCCAGAGGAGATCTCAGACCGCTACCAAAATAGAACACAAGCCGCAAGAGGTCGAGGGGAACAAGCCCTGTCCTGTTACTGTTGATTATTCTAGTTTGACAGCTTTCAACCTGTGTGTACAAGGGCGACTCAATTTGCACCACACTCTCGCGGCGTACTTGTATTAGGTACTCTTTTAGCGTTCGCAACATTTACATCAGTTGTGATATACTCCGAGATTGGCGGCGAGCGCGAACGTCCGGACGCAGGGACGCTGGGTGCTGGGGGGGAGCCTCGGCCGAGCGCTTTCCCGTTTTGCGACTGCTGATCGAGACTCTCGACGGTTGAAGGCAACGTGAGCTGGCAATCGCGAGAGCGTGGATTGCATCTGTAGGAATGCCCATGCCCACGCTGCTGCGGACGCTATACAAGCACGAAGGTGACGATGCGCAACCATCGGAACGGTGCAGCTCCAAGCGAACAGCGATGAGCCAAGGGCGTCTGGACCCATTCGAGGGAGGTGCCAGAGAGAACCAAAGGTTGGCAAACTTAGTCCCGACAGGTATCTGGAAGCCATTAAAGACCTGTCCGTAAGCGGGGCCGGTACTTACCCAATGATCTGGTGGCCACTTGCGGCGCAATTCGTCGAAGGTGCGCGGCTGCGGGAACAATCCAGGCCTTGCCCCCACGCTGTTGGCCGGCCGGTCCCCAAGATTTCTGGGAGAGGGAGGGACCAAGCTCCGGACGGTGAAGCACTCCTAGCCCGCAGACAGACGAGCAGGTGAAGGACACGGAGTTTGGTCGACGCGAGAGGCTAATCGCTTAGTCGTGTATGACCGCCTCTGTGGAGGAGGGGGTGCTGGCGCACCTGCGGCTGTGCGGGGACGTATGGGATTGGCGTCAACTGTGCCCACAGTTCCAAGCCTCGTGTTGCTCTCTCCACTTGACTCGTATATGGTGCAGCGGGGCCGTGGATCCTAAATTGTGAAGACGCTTCGCCCGTTTAGCCCAACGGCGTTGAGGATCCTCCTCATGGAGGAACCGTGATCTTCGCATGGTGGAAATACGAAAACGATCCAACGGCTCGGTTTGGTCCATGCTCCAGGGTAGCGGCGGGGCTAGCAGATGGCCCGTGCTGAATAATACCATCATCTCAAGCAGGAGATCAGATCGAGAAGGGACAAATTTACGTGTCTCGGAGGGGAAAACAACAGCAGTCAGGCGAGAAGTCCACACCCAAAACCCTGAACTGTTAATGCGCGTGAAACTTTGACGAGGTCGCAAAGGCACCTACAGGCATGGGGGCAGACCTCTCGGCGTTCCGAGCCGGTTTCTCGCGCAACCACCGCGAGTAAAAAGAAATACCCGTCCCGCTATGCTAGAACGGCGTTGGGTTCAACTTGCGTGTAGGGCATCTTGCCGGACTCGTGCCGCCGTTCTTCATGAACGACGCGTGGATCCGAGACAACCCTATGCTTCCATACCAAGGCACTGGCCCTACTCTCTTCACACGGCGCCAGACGAGCCATTTCGCCCCAATTACCATAACGTCAGGCTTTTCTCCTGACTCGTGTTGTTCCACCGCGCTCAGCCTACTGGCACCTCCTGTGTTGCATGGCAGGATGCGCGAACCACTCTTCCGCCGCAGACAGAAAAATAGTTAAATGAATGCAGATGGCTTTGCGCGGAGATAGGCATCTGTACGGCGGCTCACTGAGGAGTGCTGCCTCCAGTACCTAGTCGACTCGCCGATGGTATCGGGCCGCTTTGTTGATCTGAGAAGGCGCGGTTCGACTCGGCTCTGTCGCACCATTCCATTGCACGCTGTCCGGCCTGAGGGTTGCGGTTCGACCAGTTTTTCTTGCAAAATCGGGGCGCAGCAAGTCACGCCAGTGGCAGCCGACCCCGAGACGTCTCCCGCTTGCGATGATTGTCCGCTGTCTGTCGGGGTGGCGAACCGGCAGGCGGCGAGTTCCAATTGTCCACACGCCTTCTCGCATACTTTAACCCGCAAGTTGTCTGGCGGACTTCCCATTCTCGCCCAAAGTATCGCACGCGCAGGGTTGGGCGTTGCCTGGACCCGGGCGACCGGGAGGTCTACTGCACCGTGCCATGACTTTCGTAGGATGATGTGGCTTCCCTCCCCTTAGCTCTCTCAAAGGTGTGTACGGCTTAGCTGCCATCAACCTGGACCACTACTTGGAGGCCGCGCTGTCGCTCGTTGGGGTTTGACGTCCCCTGGGGAATGGCGCACATATAGCCTCTATGCTTGCCCACTCTACCTCAGCACTGGCAAAAAGAAGAGGTCGGGAAGTTCTGCGATCCCGGATCCCGCTTTAAACCGGTGGCTCTGGAGAGTGATGGGGGATTATTCCGCCCAGCCCGACGTCGGTTGACCAGGATTACTTTAGTATTATCGCGAATTAATACATACCCCGGCTACTCTGCGGTGTCACAGATCGGACGAGCTCGCTCAAGCAGGGGTTCGAGGAGGTGCGCGCGAATTTCACTTCCCGACTGGAGAGGGTCAAAAACGGTCCTCTAACTCCGCTGCCACAAATCTTTTGGATTAGTACAATAAGACAAAGCTGATCCCCCGTGTTGTTGGCACGAACTGGTGTTTCCTCTTTGCCCGACGTGGGAAGCCAGTGGGCGTGAACGCCGTACCGGACCTACCGCGCAAATCGCGGGCGAGGCCAGTTGGAGCGATTGGACCGGACCCTTCGGGACTACGTACTGCAGATTTTGCATCTCTCTGTTGATGTGTCGCTGGCGTTCTTTCACTCTCCGGTAAAAGGGGGTGGCTTGGGCGTTCCACGGATCTCCACTCGGGTGCCGATGTTAAGATTCAGCAGACTGTCCAAGCTTTCTAACACTACCGACGATGTTCTTCGACACTTTGTGGACAGTCAGTTCTTCTTTAACGTGCTCCGTAGGGTGGAGATGTGGCAGGTCAAAGGTGAGCGCATCAATGGCGGTACGAGCGAAACATCTTCACCTCCGCCTTCTGCAGTCGTCTTGCGACGTGAAGGGTCTAGGGGGTGTCGCAGAGGTCGCACCGATCTCCCATCAATGGATCCAGAATTGTACCTCTCTTTTTATAGGCCGAGATTTTATCAACGCCTTGAAATTGAGGGGGAACCTGCTTCCGACAGGAGAACGTAGAATGGGTGGAAGGGGTACCCCTCTCTGCCCGGTTGGTTGTCGGGTCGGCGACAGTCTGGGACATCGTTTGCAAGGGTGCCCGGAGACCCACCCGCAAGTCGCGTGACGTGAAGCAGGCCCACGATGGCTTTGACCTGCATCGCGCGAAAAACTGCTCGCGGAAGCTCAGCTACAATCGTGGTGGTGGAACCCAGAATAAACACGCCTGACGGCCCTCGGAAGCCCGATTTAGTTATCAGGTATATGGACGGTGGGGTTCACGTCATAGATGTCCAGCATTTGGCCGACCTGCGGCGATCACCTGCCATTAGGGACGCACATCGAAATGGACAACAGTGCCAGTATCTATCCAACACACGCCGCGATAACTGAATTGGGTGGGCATGAATGGGCAAGGGGCGATAAATTCTTCGCCCCAGCCTCGACGAGCCGATGTAGGGGGACAGTAAACCTTACTCGTGGCGCGGGTATCTGGCCACTAATAGTACCGTGGACATGCGCTCAGCGGGTTTGGGTGTGTACGACCAGGGACTGATCATCGCACGGTCAATTTCGGGAAGTCTCACGATTGCTCAGATGAGGTGCGAGAGGCAGGGTCTTTCTGAGGATGGCCGCTTTGGATAGTCTTGTTAGTCCAGTGCACGGCGCGTGCCGCCGAATCAGGCATGTGGCTTTTGAGCTCGCGGCCGATCGGGACAGCCCATCCCGATCGGGAGTTGTGCGCTCCTGTGGTGCTTTCGAGTAGCTTAGGCGAGAATCAGGCGCGACTTGGGAGAGCTGAGTCAGGTTGAGACGGCTCGTGTGTTGGGTTCTGCCATCGAGCTCGGAGAGGAAAGCCTCGGAGGGGTGGGCCTAGCACCGCGCGCGACAGCGTTTCACGTCTGTTGATGGTGTGCCGGAATATAGGAGGCCGTCCAGGGTCTCATTATATTGGGAACGCTCAGCCTGACTTGGGTGTAAGCAGGGAAGGAGTCCCATACTGGCCGCTAGCACACTCGTGTGCTGGTCAAGGATCCATCAGGAAAGGCCCAGGTGCATCTTTAACAGATTCCTCGAACAAGGTTTGCAAGCCGATTGTCTTTTGGTCGCTCGGGGTCTGGCGCTCATCATGAGTGTCGCCCTGAGAGGGCGGGAGCTGCGCGTGTCCACGTGCAGGACAGTGACCTACCCCGAGGAAAGGCTCCGCGGGGGACTTGCATAGCGGTACAACGGTCGCTCGTCTGGAGCGATTCCGTGCTGCCGGTGGGTACCCCCAGGGCGGGTAGGTAGAAGTCTTTACGCGCCGGAGCTTGCGCTGCTTGGCGATAAGTTCCTCGTGTCTCCCATACATTGGGCCTGCGGTGTGCGGGGGCCAGGCGACATAGCGGCTCCTCTTGCCCGGCGAGTCTGGGTGCGGGTTCCGGAGCGACGTAATGGCAATAGGTTATCCGAGATGGTCGCCGCCGAGGCAGTAGCGCCCTGGAGCACTCAGAGGTCGAATGGCCGGGGGGTGTATCTCGAAAGCATACTCCGTTGTAGTGGTG
>JABUQX010066419.1:0-21462 GCA_015478945.1 Trachelipus rathkii
CCCAGAGAGAGTATATATCATTGCAGGATCCTACTTCAACGAGCAAAGCGGGCTTCATTAAACGCAAGTGCTGCTAACACTCCTTGGTTCTCCACTGAAGATCTTTCTGCTCGTTGCAAAAACTATCTCTAACACTTCTGTAACCTGCTTTCCTCTCGTTATCGATCTGATGGCTCTGTTTAAACTCCCCCTGAAAAGGCCAATCTCTTTTCCTCTTCCTATTTTCCTCTAAACTCAACCCTGGTACCATTCTGGCATTCCTCTTCCTCCACCTTCTCTCATGTCTGTGTCTGCCTGTCGATTACATTTGAATTGGTGCATGGCCCTGACAGATCTCATAAAAGAACGTTGATTAAGCGGTAAGGCAGGTCTTTGCATTCCTCCCCGATTTTGAGGGAGTGTGCTTTCCGAGCTATCCTCCCTCACACATCTTATATTGTCTCAATCTAACACTTTCGCCCTCAGTGTTGATCGATGCACATGTACTCATCTATATGATAAAAGGAAGCCACTCTGGTCTTCTAATCTAGTCCTCCCAGCAACAACTATCTACAGAGAATTATTGAGTTCTACACTTGTTTCTATTAACGTATCGTTAGAAACATCTTCTTAACTCTTGAACATCAGCATTCTAGACCTAATCCACCTGTGGAATCCTCATTCTCCTTCTTTCTGATAACGCCATCACGCGCGTGCTGTGAGTATCAAAGGTCTGACATACTGGTGATGATTGATCGTTAACTATTTTAACAAAAAAAAATTATGTTTTCCAGTTAGAACTTTAAATGAAGGAGTCAGTAGTCGAGCTTTGCTAGAAAGAATTGAAATACATTGGATCTCTGCTCGCAGAGTTAATACAATAACCGGATGCTCTAAACACTGGCACCAATCACCAAAATTGTGGGATTCGGCTCAGTCTGTGCCAGGTAAAAATCGGTGTGGATTATAACATTAATTTAAAAGTAGCAATCAGTGTTTGGAACCAAGGAATAAAGCTAATAAGAATGCTGGGCATAATTAATCGCAATGTTGTTTACAAGAGCAAGGAATAATTATTAAAACTATATAGATTACTATGTTTAATGGCGCCAATAATAAGTATTGTTGGCACATTTTTGGGCCCCTTGAGCTTTTAAAGAAATAGACTAGATATGCTAGAGAGGTGCGCAACATAGAGCAACCAGGATGATTCTGTTGAGGTAAGACTATGAGGAGACTGAAAGGAGGTTAGAAATGACTTTTCCTGTAGAATAGGCGATTTTCTTCAGAGGGGACATGATTGATACAAGTCTACAAAAATTTTTACATCTATTGATATTACGGAGACCAATATATTCTTCATAGTAGAGCACGGGAGCGGGAGACCAGGGCATAAAAGAAAATAAAAAGAAAGCATGCATCTTGATATAAGAAAGCATACATTTAGCAATAGGTTAATTTTGATGGTTTGGCTACAGGAGCTTGTGAGTGTGATCAATTGCAACATTTCTAAGACAAGGATTGGATGGGTTGGGTTATCATATATATTAAGACGAAGCCAATATTAGTCTGATGCTGTGTTTTATAGTATCTATTAATTATAGCTACTGCATGTGTGACATAACTTAGTTATTAATGCAGTGGATGGTTTGGGTATCATATATCATTTTTTTTTTGACTAAGCCAAATTGTGGACTTTTAGTTACAGGAATTTGACAATTCCCTGGTTTTTGTGATTGCATGAGAGCATGTTGGCTTATGTGGGTTTGACTGGGCAGTCTTCGATAGTCCCCATGTTGGTCTTCTTACTGTCCCTATATTTTCTTGATGTTCTAATTGAAGAACTCTTCCAAGCGTAGTTTTTAAGCACCCAGTTTTCTTATCCCATAATTGCTGAGTCTCAAAGGCCTGGCCCCCATTTAATGAATGAGTCACAGATCTTTTAATCTCCATCAGCGGGATTCGACAATTGGAACTGCTTGTCGCAGATTTAACATAACCGGAATGCTCTAAACCACTAAAACACTACTCTCCTATCGTCTTTCGACGGTTCTCCTCGTCTCTCCTGTTGACAATGAAAACATCTGAGGAGCGAACATAAATCAAAAAATTGTCTTGGAAACCTCACCGTCCACGTTTGCTATTCTTGGGCCTCAAGAAATTGGAGTTCTGTTGTAGACTGCAAGATTTTTTTTTCTCCCCTTCTCAGTTACTCTAGCTATTAAGGTCTCATTCGCCTTGTATGGAGTACTGTCTCATATCTGTCGGCCCTCTGGTTCTTACCAGCTTTTGGACAGGTAGAGTCAAAAGCCAAAAGGCTTATAAACTGTTCATACTTTCCAGTTACTTTGACCCTCTATCTTTGCAGTGCGATGTTGGTGCTTAATATCTTTTCTATAGGTACACAGTGACTAGTGTTCGAGTGAATCTTACCACTCGCAATATTAACCATCTTTACAACGCACCTTCCTCATTTATCTGTATTATTTGTAACCCTCCAGCTGGTTCCTGGCAGTGCTTGCTTCTTTCTCACCTTCTGTTCTGTGATTCTCTTCCTCTTCCTGTTTCCTGCTGACTTTTATCCCACTTTATAAGTCTGCGTCTTGTGCTCCTTGCTAATTTTGGCCAGCGGATTATTTTAAAGGCGTGGACACCCCCTCTCTTGAATATCGAATGAGGGCTTCTGCCCTGAGTGGTGGTGACACACAATATATATATTTATTATATATATATATAATATTTTATATATATATATATATTATCTATATACTATATATATATATACATATTATATATATATATATATATATATAATTATCAGTTTGACAATCTTCCCTTAATTATCTCATATTTTGATGAAATCGATTGTATATCAATTTACCTTACCTAGTCATGAATGAAAATCATAAATAAATTGAAGATGGAAACCTTTATAATATCTATTTTTAAATCTTTATTTGCTTTCATTTGATAATAACCTGATAGATGTCAGGACGATTTTTTTTCAAAAAGTGGCTTTTTTTTCTTCTTCAAGAAATTACCTTGTATTATCCGTTTATGCCTCTCAAAGTTTCATTTTGGGATCATAATGTGATTTAGGGGATACCAGATACAATTGAAAACACACCTTAGATCGGCACTCTATGATTGTTTCTAAGCTTAAAATTCTAAAAGACTAGCTTAGCTAAATGTAACTGCCTTATTAGTTAGTGTAATTTACAAAAACAAAAAAAAAAAAGTTTAACTAAATCTTTATTCAATTAACCTGGCATTTTATTTATTGGGAAAAAATATTGGTATCATCATTTACCCAAGAAATTGAGTAATATTTGATGGATGGATATGCTGAAGGTGGTTGCTAACTAAAATACAACTTTATTTTGAGATGTAATGCTTAGTGACGTGTGTAATCATTTTATCTTCACATGCTGGTAGAGTGTAGGAATTCACTCGTATTAAATCGGTACAAGGAATCCAGAAAACATCAGGTGGTGTTAAATCGGTACAAGGAATCCAGAAAACATCAGGCGGTGTGGCGAAGGGAATGAAAAAGAACGAGGTTCTGATGGATGGAGAAATGTAACTTTTACTTCATTTTCAACCATTTTTTCCCAGAAGAGCTTAACCACCATTTGTCATTGTAATATAGAATTGAACATCCTATCTAATTCATCAAAATTTAATTTCTCTAGATAGCTAGTTTTTAATGGAGCAAATGAAAATGACCATAAACTTAGTGTTCCCCACATTGCAGGAATGAAAGCATAGGGTTTTCAGTTTTGGAATCTGTCCAAGACCGGACTGAGACTGATGTACCGAGCTGTTGTTTATTTTTTATGTACTCTTGGGGTAACTGTTAGGTGAAAATCATTGTTGTGGAAAGGTCATGATTTGTCCATTCAATATTGTAAAGGTGTTTTATGTCTGTATTATTTGGTAAGGTCGTTTGTAAACTTGGTCCTCTTGCGGTCTCCCTTTTTTTAATAGTAAGTTCTTCAATCCTTTTCCAAACCAACGCCCCTTCCGAGATTATCGACTTAATCCATCACCCCTGTTTCAGAATTTTATATTTATACAAAGGGGTTTATTATAGTATATATAATTATACTATACTATATATTAATTATATACTTATATATATATATAATATATATATATATATATATATTATATATAGTATATATAATAAGTATATAATATATATATATAAATTATATATAATAAATTAATATATATTATATATATATTATATACTAATATTAATTATTAATTTTTTATTTCTTATTATTATTATTATTATTATTATTATTATCAGAAAATCTGTAATTAATATTCTTTGAAAATTATTACATAAAACTATATCATTTTTGCAACAAGTAAGTGGCTTGCGCCTAGAGCTGATGACTTGCACATAACCTGATTGGATATCAGGAGAGAATTGTACTAGGCTCATAATTTAAATCCCTATCTGAGTAATATCCAATTGTGTTTTCTGGCTTTATTTATCTAATTGCGGAGCAACCATGAAGCTTAATTTCGACGAGTTTATTGTTGAAGGAAAAGCCAGAACAATATTAATTTCTTCCTCATAGCAAGGAATACAAATATATTTTTTTTTTGCCCAAAATACTTTGTATTAGCCTCATTAAATAATTTGACATTAGGTGTCAATGCTTGAGTGCTATTATGCGGCTCCTGCATGGACTCTGGAAATAATTGGTGAATCACAAATTGTTAAAATGGTTGAACTACCCATTTGGGGTATCTTTGAAGCGTAAAAATATCCTGAAATCTAGTTTCCCATGTCTTCTTTCGAGCTTATTTAAGTGAAAACAATAAGCTTCCAAGTCATTACCTGCAATTCATTTTTCTCCCAAACAGCTAGAAGATTAGGAAACTGACAAGTCTTTACGGCATAAATTACTTTTCAGAAGACTTAGTTTCTTCTTAAAACCCCCTATAATCCTTTTGTTTTGATGAATTTATTTTTTTATTTACCTTTAGCTCGTAATTAACTTCGTTTAACGGGTCAAAATCATCAGAAAGGTAAAGCAACATCGAGTCTTCTTTTTAATGAATTTGGTGAGACTGGTCAAGCTTGTTGTTGAAAATCAATTAACTGTTTGTAGAGCGGTACTAGAATTACGTCGTAGACAATTCCTTTAGAAAGCCACCTAGAGGCGCCACACATGCGAGTTTGTCAACCCTTTGCCAAACACCCTACATTGTGTGTTATAGGGCATCTTTGGCAGCCTTTGCTCATCTTTTTCACATAGCGATTGGAAAAAGGTGTGCATTTGGAAACCAGTAAATGAGCAAATAGAGCTCTGCAAAAATACCCAGTACACACATGGGTTTTGGCAAAGGCGGTCGACAACTTCGCATTTGAGCCGCCTAAACCTCTGTGTGTAGCAACTAATTGTTCAAACATAATGTTTGTCTTTTATTCACAAAGCTGCAATAATAAACAAATCATTCAGAGTGGCATTGATTTATAGACTCGCACTAATGAAACAATTAAGAGACATAATCTTTCCACTTAATTTTAGCAACTTAAATGTTGAGTTGGTGATCACACATTAAATAGTCATAACCCTGGAACAAAACTTGCTTAAATTTGCACTAAAACCGGCGATAGATCGACCATCCATAGCCGCAATCAACCGTCTTAGCACGATTGCAAGAATATTAGACGAATGGAATGTCTTTTTCGTTTATAATAGACTTAAAAGTATATGGAATATATAGGAGCCTTTAGTGTCAGTGGTAAGAATTTTTGCGAAAAGCATTTCTCATTCATCTCGCCAGTTTCATGTATGAAACGAACATGTGCTAATAATAAAGCTACATTATCATTGAGGGTTGACTCGTCGATCTGTAATGCAAACTGTTTTTTTTCTACTATCTCAAAGTTGTACTGTTCAATACACAGCAGGCCATCTCATTGATCCTTCTCGAAACAACTATTGCTCAAAGGTAGAGCGTCTTAATATGGTTGCTCTGCATCTGGAAATCACTCAGAGTAATCATATTACTTACAGCTGTGAAAAGTAGTTTTCTCCAATATTGAGGCTGCCACACTTGCTGTAAAAGCAGAAGTCCTTTGCCTGACTTTTTTTTGAGACATAGAACTTACAGTGGGTTCTCTCTTCATTACTTCCTCTTTTGCTTGAATTGATGAGATATACCGAGAAAATTGATGAATTTTTGACAGATGTTCTTGCTGTTAATCGAGGAAGTGCTTCATTAGCTTTGTTAGACTAGAGTCTCATCACCATAACAGTGGCATCATTGGCAAAATTTTCAATTCAATGGATAATGATGAATGCCCATATTTCAGAGACTGACAAATATTGCTGACACTTCTTTTTTGCTTGAGACATTGTGTAATAATCACACGTTCGCATGAAAACCACATCCAACACACAGGAAAGGTTTCCTATCACTAACAAGTTTAAGGCACGATTTTAAAAAGGAGCCAAATTTGCGAAAAGTAATGCAGTCTGGCATCTCTGGCATCTCTGCCTTAAAGTTGTGAGGGGTATCTATAGTTTTTCTGGACGCTTCTGGCAATGAAGATTTTCATTTGGGCTAAACCAAGCTAAATGAGCCAATAGCTCTGCAAAATGGCCTATACAGCACATGGGTGTTTGGCAAGTTCTACAACCCCATGTGTTGGAAGCCGCTTATAAACTTAAGGAATACGAGTTCAAAAAAGGAGCCAGAGAAAAGTAACACAGTCTGGCATCTCTGGCTTAAAAGTTGTGAGGGGTATCTATTCTATAGTTTTTCTGGACGCTTCTGGCAACTTCGACATTTCGAGTATATATATTTATATATATATATATATATATATATATATATATATAATAATATATATATTATATATATATATAAATATATAATATTATATAATAATATATATATATATATATATATATATATTGAAACAGCGATTCTTCTTGTTATTTAAGCTTCAACCTGCTTATGAAACATTTGCAATATATGGAAAGAAGGATTTTAACAAATAAAACTTTTTCATAAAATATATTTAACAACAAACACAAACTTAGCAATTTAAATCTCTACCTTTCATTTTACCTCTGTTCGTAACCTCTATTTTTATCTTTTCTCACTTTTAATAAAATGCCTCCAAAATTCAACAGCAAAACTAACAATAAATTCACTTAAAAGTTCCACATAAAATATTTTAAAATCGTATCATTTCCTAAAATAATAAATAACCACTTACAATGTCTTAACCCTATTCCCTGAATAAACTTATTCGACCCTGCTACTTTCACCACACTGACTTGAAGAATCCTTGATTAATCAGCCAAGAAGCTGTGTGACTTTTTCCCAGTCAGATCTCGCCGTCTTCCTCACCTTGACCCCCCAACTAAATGACTGCAAGCGCTAATCTCGTTTGCCTGAACCAAAGTTGTCCATTTCAGTTCCATATTTTAAGTTTCACTTATCGTTCTTCAAATCTATCCTGTAGTGGGGTTCCTCAAGGTTGTGTTTTATGACCTATTTTATTTCCAAACTGTCTCCTTTCTTTAACTTCTTCATGTTTTAAGTTTTAATCTTATGTTCTCCATCACTATTCCAACATTCAGTCTGAAAAGTTTCCTTGTTGATATGTCCAGTGATATTTATTACTCTATATATTTCTTTCTGTAAATATATATATATAATATATATTATATATATATATATAATAATATATATTATATATATTATATTATCATCACTGGGGCAATTTCAGAAAAAAATTGGCTTTTTTGTGTGCTTATAAAGTATCTCATATTAAAACTATAACGCCAACAGAAATTAGTTCTAGATGATGGTAATAAAATATGGGCATTTGCAATCATTTAATGTAAAGAAATTAAAAAAATAAAAAACTATTTTTAAATAAATTTCTAAAAAATCAAAAAGGAATATTTTTTTTTGGGGGTCAATTTCAGATACACCTATAAAATAATATATATTTTACCCCCAGGTTGACACTAGCTGAAATGAGATTCCCTAACGTGTTAGTAGTGTAAGTAAGAATGATAAATTATCTGCATTGCCAGATTTAGTCTTGATTTTGTTTCTGGCAACCATAGCAACTTCTTAGCTGGTTTTGAGTTCTGTTGGTTGGGTATTGTTTAATATGGGTTTTGGTATGCCTCCGAGTCGATTCCGTGGTTACTGATCACTTGGCCACCCCAGTCAAGGGTGAGGGGAATGGAATGGGAAATCTGAAATTGCCCTGGGGTCATAATGTTAAATAACTTTTTAATGAAATGGTGCTATCATATATATATTTTATATGTATAGTCTGTTTAAAACCTGTACTGATCAAAGAGTAAGTGATGTCAAATTTACAATTTTTTTTTCCCATTCTAGCATTACTTCACACTGCAGGTTCTCTAACTCTTATCTAGATTGTCTTTCAACCTTTTACACACTCGCCAACATCTCAACTAATCTTTCATATAATATATCTATATATATATATTATACGTATATATATATATATATAGTATTAATAAGTATATATATATTATATATTTATATATATATATATATATATATATTATATATATATATATATATAAGTATTATATATATATATACTATATATAAGGGATGTGCGATACCAGAAAAGAGGCCGATACCGATACATAGTAATAACATAGAACATTTGTGTACTGCTAGGTAACTCAGGATTACTATCCCTAGTCAGCAACAATCCTTAGTCCATTCATTTCATATTTGATTATGCAAAAGTATATTTCAATTTTTTATTTATAATTAAATAGTAGTCTTATTAAAATAACATAAATTCAAAATAAAATTAATAACTTTTTTGTTGTCTTTTATAAAAAAAATTTCAAATTTTCATTTTCCAGTAGTATTAACAAAGTTTTGCTTCTAGATCGTTTATGTTATAACATATTACACATTAAAGAAGATTCTTTAACTAGCCTGCAATATAAAGAATAAAAATTAATGGAAAGAAAAATCTCAATTAATCTGCTGAAAAAGACAAAATAAAAAACGCTATTATTCAAACATGACTAATAATAATATATTCCTTCAAGATAAAGAATGATATCATTCAATACTCAATCACTAAATTGTGATGCAAAAACATTTCACTAGTATCTGGCGAAAGCCTTTCTTTTGGGGGTGTTTAATTGCAGCCTACAACTTAAATACGCTCGCTCTCATGACTATGAGGAAGGGCGATAAATTTGCTTGCAAGCACTTGATTAATGAATGGATACCTGGTCACTTTCATGCATTCCCATGAAAGGAGTTATCTTCTGTAATGCAACATCCGCTCCCATGTTTCGTAGAGCCTCATCTCCTTTTACAGATTGCAAATTTGAATTAGGCTATCTTTGCTCCTTGATGACGGTCTCCATTTTTTTCGAAGAGGTTCCTTGTGTGATTTACAAGTGAATGAGAATTCAATGCAACTTCGGCCAAATGAATTATCAAGTCTAACATATTGGGAATGTCAATTTGGGAGCAAAAATACAAATTCGTTAGTTTTGTTAATGAGGGTTTCAAAATATGCTTTATTATATATAATATCTAAGATACGAAAAGTTTTCCTTTCTAATTTTCGATGTACATTTGCGCTTGATTATAACGTATATTGAAATTTTCCCGAAAAAAAGGGATAAATAATATACAACTCTGAATCGAAACCTCCCACTGGGGAACGCACACAATTTTAATTTATATTTTTATCATTTATCAAAACACTGAAAACATATTTTACAAAAATGTAAAAAGCGTCAACAGACATTCAGCAAATCTTGCTTCTATTCATTCCTAGACATCATTCTGCTGCTTGCTTCCTGGCCTCTAATGAATCCTTTTCGTAATAAATGAGTAACCCACTTTGCCAGAGACTTCATAAGAAAATATAAACAGTTAGAAGCCAGTCATGACATGGCCCACTTGTGAACTTGCATTTGGCTCTTCACAAACTTTCTTATTTCTATATTTTGATTTACAAGTAAGTGAGGGTTCATATACATTCTTAACAGCTCTATCCAGTTCCAAAATGGGAAGTTCATTGGATTCTACTTTGCGAGTTGCCTTTCCTAGGCCCGAACGATACCTGGTCTCTCTGGTGTAGTCATCATTTTCATTTTCTTAATTCAAGTTATCTTCTGGACCCTGCTTTCCCTTTTTTCTTTGGTCTTCCGAGCATAATAGTGTCTGAAGCACATATCACTAATGCCGAACTCACAATGAAACGTTGGATTTGTTGCATCAAATGATCTGCTACTGCATTCTTCTTAAGATTTTAGGAACTTCATTGATAAAGATGTGGCAGTCCTCCGCCAGAGAATTTTTGAATTTGATTGGCACGCCAGCAGGGATAGTAAACGCAACAATGTTCCTACAAGCAAGTTTGTACGACTTCAACTTGTTTGCCTTTAAAGACATGTTTGGAAACCCAATATGTGCAAATGCGATTTACAGGTTGTTCACCACGGCGAGAGTGGCTTACACGGACCAATTTCCTAATAATGGCAGATCAGTTGAAGAGCACTTCTTATGCTGATTATACTGTAATCATAAGATGAAATCTTGAGAGTCTTTGTCACATATCCACGTCTATGGAACAAAAGGCTCTGGAAAGGATGTTCTGACCAATGAGGGATTGATTTCTAGTTCCTGTTGCAGTATCAAGCATGTTGCCGATCTACCACTCACTTGTTGTTAAGAACGCAAAGTTTTTCCCAATCCACTCTGTGATTCAAGTTGGGCCGGCAAAGGTACCTCATAGTATATGCAGAGCCAAATCCACCAGATAAGTTTACGATTCAGCTTTGCTCACCCAATGCATGACTCCTCCTTTCCAACCAGTTTAACTTTTATCAATGTTGTTTCTCTTTAAGAAATCCACAAGATGGTTAGCAATAATTCAAGCAGGTCCCTTTCGTTAAGTTCTTGCTCTGGAGTAAAATTGGCAAAGATACTTTCACTGGCACTGCAACATGTAATGCCTCTTATTTCACAATACTTTGAAACTGAAACTTGAGTTTATCTGCGTATACAGAACTTTAGTTGGACATCTTTGCATCGTCAAAGAAGATAGCATTCATATGCCTATCCGCCATCGAGCAAGAAGTTCTTGCATCAAGTGAATTCATGCTTTATTTCTTGTGCCATTGTTACTTATTGTGATCAACACATCTCCTTTCTTTCAGTATTAATTCAGCATTCGCAAAAATGCAGCTGTTGAGATGCAGCTGTAGCACGTAGCCAACCCGAATACTAATTACTTGCAAATGCAACATTGCCGCAGTTGTAATGTATTATACTGGACTTGTACGTGAATAGCGGTACACTCAAAATCATCACATGAATTGCAAAGGATCTTCGAGATTTTTCATCTATAACATTCAGTTGCTCTGCATACTTCGTCGGAGAAAACTTCATTTGTTAATGTTAACTCTTTTTCCTCTCCTTTATCTGTTTCTATTCCGAAATTTCTTAATATCTCTTGCTCTTCTGCTTTTTTAATTGTCTTCTTGTGCTCAGAAGATCTGTAACCGAATTTGATCTGGTCCAACAGACCCAACTTCTCGCTTTGACTATTAATAAAACACTAGTTCTTTGACAGGGATCTCATATACTTACAAGAGCAGGAGATGTGCACTTCATGTTTAGAGTCAGCACCACCTGGGGCCTGTAACACAACGGTTACAAGTCCCACAATTGTAAGATTTTCTTTTACACTTGTATATTTTTTCTGTAACACAAGAACGTAGCTTGAAATTGTAGCTACAATAAGTGTAATCACGGCGACTTGTAACTACTTCCGTTAACATCAAATACTTTTAAATTGTAGGCCTGTGTTCAGAAAAGACGACGAGAAGACAAAAACTTCTAGCATATTTGTACAATTCTAAGAACGTGGGTATATCCAAATTTTTATTCTATATAAAACTTTTGTCTTTTTATTATCATTATTGTTTGTGGGTATTTTTTTTTTTGTTATTTTATTGTGAACTTAATGGGTTCTAAAACGAATTTAAAAAAAAAAAAAAAAAAAGAAAATTTGGTAGATTGATTAAATTTATATGAGAGAGGTTTGGCACACTGTTTTAGTACTTTTAAATTTCAACTATTACCCAAATTTCGACAGAGGCGAATAAAAGCCTGTTTGTTATGATTTTCGTAGCATATATTTTATATTTTTACCCGAAAATTAAAGGCTTAAAATTGTACGAAAATCAATAAAATAAAATTCAGTAATTGTCGATAGCATTTGATTATTTATAAAGATTATAAACAGTAAGGATTAAGAGAACAATGGAAATGAGCAATTAACTAGAAGACTATCTAAGACAGACTTCGGAAAATGTCTGAAGTAAGCAAACATGAAATAACATCGTTATATAAAGGAAAGGCAAAATGGTAATGTTGATTTTTCGTCCTCTTCAATATTCATTTTCCTTTCGGACAATGGATGGATGAGAAAAAAAACAACAAACATAAACAAAAGAAAAGTAATATAGCAAATCAAATAAATATTATCTATAACCTTCAGAACCTCGTAATACAGAAAAACAAATTTAACATGTTGCAAACTTGTAATTTTGGTCTACAACTTGTACATTTTTACTTGTAGCTACAAGTCTTAAAAAAAGTTTGTGTTACGGGACTTGTAGATAAAAAAATTACAAGTGATACAATAGCAAGACTTGTGTCAGTTGCATTACAGCCCCTGGACATGGAGCCTGCAAATTTCTGAACATAGTTATATCTTCATAATTGCATTGAGGATGTCAAAGAGCTTTGTCTAACGTTGCTGCATGAAAGCCTCTTTGCATCGAGTCATCTTCTGCCAAGTGATTATGTTTTTGGCCTTTTCTTAGTTTATTCTATCTTCTTCAGGACTGTGACTTTCGAATTTTAAATTGGCACCACAAAACAACTGTTTGCTAGTTATTTGTTTTAAAACACAAGATTGTGTAGATATCCTTTGCAAAAGAGTGGCTGCTGGGTAATTAATAACATTCTCTCCCCTGCTCTCTTAGCAGAAGCCCATATATTAGAACATCACATAGAGTTGGGAGTAGGAACCGACCGGGCCCCGGCCCCGGCCCCGGCCCCGGCCCCCGGCCCCGGCCCCGGCCCCGGCCCCGGCCCGCCCCGCCAACCCCGGCCCCCCGCCCCCGCCCCCCGGCCCCGGGCAAAAATCAGGAAAAACCGGGGTTTTCTGCGGGGTTAACTGTAAATTTACAACTAAATGATAGAGGGTTAAATCAAACAAAATAAAAAAATATATTTTAATTTCCATTTTAATTTGTTATAAATTCATGCAAAATATATAAACATAACTAAATATAATCAATTTTTTTGGGGGATTTACTATGATTCAATTTTAAGAATTGAGGCAAATTATATTTTTCCGGAGTTTTTAACATAAATATTCGAAAATTTGATATATAAAACGAATTCGGAAAAGGAAATAGATAAAGCTGTGTAATGTATTTTTATTTATTTAAAGTGAATATCTTCAAGAAAATGTAATAATTTCCGAAATCTCTTTTCAAAATTATTTATTAAATTGAAATATATATATATATATATATATATATATATATATATTATAATTATATATATATATATATATATATATATATATATATATATATATATATATATATATTATATATATAATATATATATATATATATAAAATAATATATATATATATATAGTATATATATAATATAATATATATATATATATAATATATATATATATATTTAATATTTTCCTTTTTGTTTATATATATACAATATAGAGTCTAAACTATTTTTAATTGTATTAAATAAAATGAAATATTTATATACTTTATAGAAATTCCACAAGGTGACTTTTTAGTGTTGTGCTTTACTGTACTGTCACTTCATTTTATTACTAATGTACACAAATTAAATAACATTGTTAAAGACACTTTTTATTAATGAAATAAATATGGGTAAATAAGGAAAAGTGTGAATGTGTGCGTGGCCGCCGACACGGCGGGAGACTGCTTCAGGCTAGAGGAACAGTGATTTATTCGCTTTTTCAATCTGCTCAGTCTGAAGGTGTATCTGTGTTGTGCAGTTTCATCATAGTGTGTTGAATATATTTTTGGAGTGTTTTCTCGATATTTGAATTCTTGTATAGAAATGTATCTAACTCACCGGAGCTTATTATAGTTGTTACTATTATAAATGCATAAATGGCGGATTCCATGAGGGTGTTCGTGCGGCGGAATGGTTGTCGTGTGATTGGATATTGTCGTAGATCTATGCTTTATATTGTTGATATGTGATGAGAGGTGGCCCTGTGTTGACGGCTGATGAGCTTGTTAAGAGGCTGGAAGTGTTATGCTGTCGCCTTGGGGTGCAGGGTGCAGTCTGTATGTTGGGTGGGAAGGTGGTTTGGTGGCCTTCTTTGGGAAGGGATTAGTGTGTTTCACCTATAATATGTTTTATTGCAAGTATTGCAGGGAATGTGATATATACAGCTTTGGGGAGATTTTCTTTTCGTTTTGGGGGTTTGAGCATGTTTTTTAAGGTGATGTTATTTGATGGAAATGAGGGGTAATATTTTTTGGTAAATATTTGTTTTACACGAATGATAATGGTGAAGTGCTGAGGGTAAATTGGGTAAAAAGGAGGTGATTTGCATTTATTCGGAGGGAAAGGTGCTATAGTACTCTTTGTTGCTTTGTTCAAATGCTTTTGTGGTGCAAAACGTCAGGATAAGTGAAGAGTGAATGTTGAAATATATTGTGGGATGTATTTAGGGTGTCTTGTGCCAAGAAGAGGGGAAGCATATAACGAAAGGCCATCGGAGAAATAGAGATGACAGAAACAGGCTAATTTTTGTGTGTTGGGGAGATGATTAGATAGCCAAGTATCTAGTGTTGGTGCGAAATGATGGTTTTCTATATATATAGGTAAATTGCAAGTGGTGTTATTCCATGTGATTGAAGGTATCGAAGGAAGGGGAATAGAGTGTTGGAGATGGCATTTCTAATGCGTAACTACTGAACGTAAGGGAGAGATAGAGTTAATATAGTTTAGCACATCATTTAGGGTGGGTGTTGTGAGGGAGGAGACAAAAATGTCATCTACATTATCTAATCCATAAACTATTGTTTAATAAAGGGTGGGTAAAATAATATAAATATTCATGTTTAGTGCTCATATCATACTTGTTACTGAGTATGGGGGAGACCAGTGGGAGTGCCCACTACTCAGGGCGCAGAGACAGGTTGTTTGTAATATTTGCCATTTAAAATGAAAGAAGTTATGTTGTAATGAGTGATTAATGAGCTGCTGTTTTAATATATGAAACGGGAAGGCCAAACATATATATATATATAGTATATAATATATATATATATATATAATATATTTAATATATAGTATATATATATATATAATATATAGATATATAATATTATATAAGAATTATATATATAGTAATATACTATATATTAGTATATATATTATATATTATGTGTTGATATATAGTTATATATATATGTAGTATAGTAAGTATATATATACGGTATATATAATGATATTATATATGATATGTTATAAGTATATATATATAGTATATATTATATATTATATATTATATATTAAGTGTTTATAGTAGTAGTATATATTTATTTCTTAACATATCAAATCTAGAAAATCTAAACATTTTAAATTACAAAAATATATTATTTGAATGTGAATTAATAAATGTATCTTTTTATAATTAAAATTTATTAATTAAGTGAAATTATATTTAACTTTCATCCTAAAAGTTTTTAAGACTTTCAGTGTTTTTGACTTACATTTCTAATTTTAGCTAACTCCCGGGCCCCGGCCCCAGGCCCCGCGGCAAAATTCCCGCCGCCGGTCGGGTCCCTAGTTGGGAAGTTCAGAAAAGGGCTGCATTTCTCAACCAGTTCTTAGATGAAGTTACTCTGTGAGTGGGAAAAGTTGCCAGTCTTGTCTTCCTTTTACTAGGCATGGTTCCGAATTTCCAGATTTTGCAAGTGGAAAGAAACTATTCCTGCAGATGGAAAAAAGGTAAGAACAAGAAAATGCCCAGCATACTTGTATGATATTAATAAAAAATTGATATAAAGATATAATCAGCTGCGAATGAGTATTGCTAGTTTAAAAACCTTTACGAGTGTGGCATTAAATTTTTTTACAGATATTATAGTAATAGATTATATTCTTAATCTTAGAGCAGAAGTACAGACAGAATAATGATAAGATGAGGCACTTCTTTAGAGAAGACAGTTTGCTGGCGGAATAATTACGATAAAAACGTCGAAGGACTATCGCAGTAACCGAAGAAGCACTATGTTTAACGAAGCAAACCAATGGTAAGTGCCAGGTTCGTTGTAAATATACATTGTGAATAAGCGCTAAACCAAAAACTCTATTTGACCGCACCCAATTCTATTGAAAAAGGCAAGTCACAAAAATCACAGCGCCCTAATGATATGCTCAACTAAAAACAAGGATTTAGTGTTGATGACCATGCCCAATGTGTTTGGAATCGGTATAAAAGTGCACAAAAATTATTTTATGTATGAACAGCAGGATGTTCAAAAAGATAAGTTTAAAAAAATGGAAACATTGTGTAGTTCCAAACTCTATATCTACAAACCCTATTTTAGAAAAGAGAAACTATATCAGCAAGTTCAAGGCTGGCAATACCAATTCGTTCCATCAAATTTTAAAATATGTGGGTTTTTACTACTATGCACAACCTTTCCATCTCCCGTTAGAAAATTGGCATAAGATTCCTTGAGCTTTAACATAGTTTAACATAAACTTTAACTTAATAACTAAATAAATTTTATCTCACCTAAAAACAAAAATTGTGTGTAAACTAAAAAAATTGTAAAAGTTGCTAGAAATGACACTTTGACTAGTACAGAAACATCTGGAAATAGTCATCATCTACAATGAGACCTGCAGCAATGAATCAATGACCCCGTTAGATTAGTTATTAGCTATATATATTATAGTATAAATAATATATATATATATATATATAATATATATATAAGTATATAGTATATATATATATATATATATATAATATATATATATATATAGCATGCTATAAATGATGAAAAAATATATTTATATAGTTATATATATAATAGTATATTAACGATCCGTGGTGATACTATTTCCATGTAAAATCTGTCATTATGTGCCAAGGTGAAACATTATGTTATTTTTCAGGAGAAAGAGTTTCAAGATTATTTTTCAAAAATGTTTATAAATGTCGAACTGACCAAAAACTTTTTAGGTGAACTTTAGATAATTATATTGTCTTGAAATTTTAGAGAAAACGAAAGATTTGAAATCTTCACTATCCCTTTATTTAAATTGGTAACGGAAATCGAATAGCAAAAGTCTATTAAATATTCTCGAAATCAGTTTTAGAAATATATTAAAATTTGAATGAAGATATATAAAGAATTGACAGACAGAAATTAGTTAAAACCAGTATGGTATCGGTTATGTTGAGTCGGAAAGACATCTAGCTTCACTTAAGAGAGTTTTTGGACTGACTCTGGGTATCTGGTTATCTACCAATACTGGAGACCGTACACGTTATGTGGGGTTAGGGGAGACGCAGAATGATATTCTCTGAGACCTTATTATTTATTATTTGAATAGATATTCTGGGGGAGGGAAGTAGCGCTCAAAATGGATCATTTCTAAAAAACGTTGAAAATGTTTGCAGTGCAAGGAATAGGATACCGGTCTTTGCCACTCTGCCACGTTTAGCGTTTGGCCAGCAGAAGCAGTGATAAGGGTTTTGCTGCATAAAGGGACAATTGATTTATAATTGAAGTTTGGATATTGCTAATGTGTTACATAATTATAATTTCGAAAAGTTGTGAGAATCATCTGAGGGTATTCTTCGTTCGGCTCGAACTAACTCGGACGGGAGATGAGTAGAATTTTTAAAGGTTAATAAAGGAGTGGTTTGTGTCGTGGGACTGCATTATCGGCGGGGTGATTCGTGTACGGAGAAACAAGATACTGATAAGGCTTTAATGAACTTGTTTCGCTCCCCTAATTGATTTTGATTCTAACAATAGGAGTTATTACTTCTATATTATTTTATTATTATTTATTATTCATTATATAATTATTATTGATATTATATTATTAATTATTATTATTATATTATTTATTATTATTATTATTAATTTATTAATTATTAGTTATTATTATTAATTATTATTATTATTATTATATAATTATTTTTCATTATTATTATTATTATTATTATTATTATTATTATTATTATTAATTATTATTATTTTTATTATTTATTATTATTATTATATATTATATTATGATTGTATTATTATTATTTTAATTTATTATTATTATATTATTATTATATTATTATTATGTATGTAGTTATTAATTGAAGTTATGTAAGTATACTGAGTTGATTGATTATTAGTATATTATTATATAATTTATTATTATTAGTTATATTATGTAATTTATTATTATTATTATTATTGATTATTATTATTAGTATTATATTATTGATTATATTATATATTATTATTATTATTATTATTGAGTATGTTATTAGGTATGTATTATTGATTATTATTATTATATTATGTATATTATTATTATATTATTATTATTATTATTAATGTATATTAATATTGATTATTGAGTTATTATTATTATTATTATTAATTATGTAGTTATAAATTATTAATTGAATTATTATTATTATTTTTATTATCTATGCAGTTTTGCATTGTTATAGTTTATGAATTAGTTTATTATTGTTCGAGTTTATTATTATTTTATAGTTTATTGCTATAGTTTATTATTATTAAGAACTTAGG
Organism: Trachelipus rathkii; assembly: GCA_015478945.1. Classification (NCBI taxonomy): domain Eukaryota; kingdom Metazoa; phylum Arthropoda; class Malacostraca; order Isopoda; family Trachelipodidae; genus Trachelipus; species Trachelipus rathkii. The sequence goes on from JABUQX010066419.1 coordinate 18,923, forward strand.
TAGATTTGTAATAGCGTTTAGACTTTTAAAACAAAATACTGATAATAATGACTAAGCTTGAAAAGTCATATATATATATATATATATATGATATATATAGTATATATGTATGTATAATATATATATAATATATATGATATAATATAATATATATCGTATATATCTATATATTACAATATATATAGTTATATTATATATATATATAGTATTATATGATATATATATATATATATATATTATATATAATATAGTATATATATAATTATATAGTATATAGTATATATAATATAGTATATATATTATATATATATATGTAACTATATATTATATATATTAATATATATATATATGATATAGTATATATAGTATATATATATATTATATATATAGTAGTATATATATATATAATAGTATATAGATATAGTATATATATTAATATTATATATATATAATATCATATATATAGTATATATGATATATGGGTATATATGATATATATATATATAATTATATATATATAATATGATAGTATATAGTATATATAATATAGTATATATATAATATAATTGATGGATATATAGGTATATATAATATATATATATATTATAATATAATTATATAGTATATATATAGTAGTAGTAGTATATATATAGTATATTATATATTTATATAATATATATATATATATATATATATATGTATAGTAGTATAGGTAGTATATAGTATATATCATATATACGATAGTATATATATATATATATATTATATATATAATATATAGTATAGTTATATATTAAGTATACATAATCAAAGCAAATTAAGGGTATATATATTATATATATATATATATATAGTATATATATATAGTATATATATATATATATATATAGTATATATAGTTAATAGTATATTAGAATTATATATATATATAATATATAGTATATATATAATATATATATATATAATATATATATATATTTCGATAATAATAAACTCTTATAAATATATATTTATGTAAAAATAGATATGATATATATATTTATAGGGAGATATCTTGTGTTTGTAAAAGAATCTTGGAAGTATGAGACGTGCTCTTATATATTCTATATTCATGAAGGTATGAATATGAATATATGTTACAATATGAATATTTGAATGAATATATGAATGGATGTATAAATATATGTTCAAAGGTATGAATATATGAATATATTTATTGGAGATTACTTAATTATAAAAAATAATAGTATTTAATATATATAGTGAGGTAATGATTATTATAGTATATACTTAGTATATAGGTAGGTAGTAGTAAGTGAAGGTATTGAGTAATATAAGTATATATGTATATATATATTTGAAGTATATGTAGTATATATATATATAATAATTGGCATTTTTATATTAGTGTGATAGTTACAGGGGAGAATGTAATTGTTAATTCATGGAGCTTATAGTTAGTAATAGATCAGTGTTCTTTGAAGTTGTTAATGCAGATGGAAAAAGAATAAAGACCTTTCCCCTCCCGTGTTCTTAGATTCATCTAAAATTATTTTCTAGAAATTACAGGGTATTAATAAAGCTAAGATTATGCAATTTTACATTTCAACTTCAATGATAATCTCGTTCAATTAAATTTAATTAAAGTTTATTATGAAGTTTTTAATCGGTTGTTGGGAGAATATAGTGTTTTTAAATGGAAAATAATATATATGATAGTATAATATTATTAGTAGTATATAGTATATAGTATATGGTATATGAAGTTATATATATAGTATATATGATATATATATATATAGGTATATTATAAAAAATATAATATCATATATATATATATATTATATATAGGGTTGGAAAATTATTACACACCGTATAAATATATATATATGATATTATATGATAGTATGTTATCAGTAGGTATTAGTATATATAATACATATGAGTGATAATAGTATATATTATATATAGTTTAGTGATGGAGCCGGATATCCAAAAATTTGAGCTGTTTGGCGGATGGGCTGAATGGAGGAATGCGGATCTTTGTGGAAAGAAAGGATGAGGATGGCGGATGCGGATGGCGGATGCGGAATGGTTTACGTCACTTTGGAGAGTTTGGAATTAAAATGTGATTTATTATAGTATGTATAGTAGTAGTGATGGATATATATATATATAAATATATATATATATATAATTATAGTATAATGTACTATATTTAGTATATATAGTATATATATATATATAGTATATATTAATATATATATATTATATATATTAAATATATATATATATATATAATATATATATATAATATATAATATGATATATATTACTATATACGGTATATATGATATATATATAGTATAATATGATATAATAATATATAAATATATTATATATATAGTAAGAGTTGCTCTGTGTCGTTAGATGATATATACGGTATATGATATATATTATATATATATATATATATATAATTATTATATATATAGTATATATATATTATCTATATATATATATATATAATATAGTATATA
>JABUQX010066420.1:0-5000 GCA_015478945.1 Trachelipus rathkii
TCGCGAGATATATATATAATAGTATATAGTAGTATATATATATTTGGGGTAGTGTGTTAGTATGTGAGTGGGGGGTATGATGTATATATTATATATATATATATATATATAGTAATATACATATAGCCCGAGAAGAGAGAGAGAGAGAGAGGAGAGAGAGAGAGAGAGAGAGAGAGAGAGAGAGAGAGAGAGAGAGAGAGAGAGAGAGAGAGAGAGAGCGCTTTTGATATAATAAATCCTAATAAAATATGCACGAGATCTTTTAAAACGAAATTAGAATTAAACCAATATTAAATATTATAATCTTAAAGGTTACAGTACTATTAATTGCTTTAAGCTTTTGTACGTGTATGTTTTTTTTCTTTTTTCTTTTTTTCTTTTTCTTTTTATCTTTTTTTTCCTTTTTTTTTTTTTTTTTTTTTTTGCGTGTGTGTAACTGCGCTAGCAATTTTATGGATCTCAATTATTGTTGAACAACAATAACTGTTGTCAGACAATAAATCAGTTTAGTAAAGAGGGCGATTATTAAGCAATTAAAAAAATTAAAATGTTTATTGCCAGAAAATAATGATAAGAATAATAATTACTAATTGTAAACAACTTAAACATTTTATTTTTGAACATTATAGTAATTATTGAAATTTATGCAAATTCAGCAAATTACTAATCAGCTGAAGTTATTTTATTTGTTAAAAAAAAAAAAAGATAAAGTTTCTTTTATTGGAGAATATTTTATCTAAATACATTAAATATATATTTGGATACTCTAAAATATCTAATGTATTATGAAACTGAATATGGATTTTTCCAAGACATAATATTAAATGTTTTAATATATTTATATTAATTGTACAGTACACGTACTTTACGAGTATTTAGGGAATAATGAATTAAAGACTATCTATCTATCTATCTATCTATCTATCTATCTATCTATCTATCTATCTATCATCTATCTATCTATCTATCTATCTATGTCTCTAGTTATTTATCTATTTTATCTATCTAATCTATCTTCTATCTATCTATCTATCTATCTACTATCTATCTATCTATCTATCTATATATCTATCTATATCTATCTATCTATCTATCTATCTATCTATCTATCTATCTATCTATCTATCTATCTATCTATCTATCTATGTCCCTCTTTTAAGCAATTTATTTCTCCCTATTTTTATTCATACTTTCAATATATATTTTTTTCTTAGCACGCGAAAGAATCTACTATACCTTAATATTGATTTCGAAATCTTAAATTTTTATTTTACACTCCTTGAACAGCCCCTCGACTTAACACTACATCATCCTCGGGTAAGCGTTCCTTCACTATCAACGTTTCCTTGAGAAAAATTTGTATTTTTGAACCTCCCTCGACTGTTTTCAAAGACTCCTTATCGAATGTTATTTTCAAGGAAAGATTTCATCATAATTCGTGACATTATAAAAATCAAACAATGAACAAACAGTAGAGGTGCTCTCCGATGAGCTTATCGAATTAGTATGGATTAATATGCATAAATAAACGATAATGGCCTTCATTGACTGGTGAAGCTTTAGCCAATCATTAATCGTTTAATGAAACATTCATCCAAAGAATTTTTATACATTTTCGATCAAAGTTTGAATTCATTAAAATGATAAATCCTTTGAAATTATTTTATAATGATATAGACCCAGCTGGTATTGGTCATAAATTTTATTTTATTCATTGCTTTGCAATGTTAAAAAAAAATAATAATTAAAGCGGAAGTCTGTTAGATATTAGGAATAGTCACTTTAAAAAGGTCTACCGCCATAACCATTGCTTTGTAATTCTTGTCATAAAAAAAAGCTCAATTTCAAACATTTTTGTTTGTATTTCATAAAAATATATTCTAAGAAATTATAACCATGCAAAGGTAAATCTTGATCAAAAAAGCAAGTTTTGTATTCTTGAGTATTCCCTGATTCAATGTTCATGTTTGTAAACAATGGATGCTCTCGGGAATCATAGTGAGTTATAATCGAATGCACATTAACTCACACTTTGGCATTGGATGACATTAGATGGTTCTACAGGAATGCAACTAATTGATAAATATTTTTGTCTGGTGCTTAAGGAAAGCAAGGGATAGCTGCCTCAGGTGCTCTAACAATATACCTTTCCACATAAAGTACATAATCATAAAATCATCCACCAAATCCATGCCTACAAATGTAAAATGCAAATAACGATCAACTTGTGAAATAATAAACAATATGACAGGCAAAAAATAATCTTAAAGGAAGCCTTAAGGTTGGATAAAAGGTACCTTGGCTGAAGGAGAGATTTCGCTAAATCTCTCTTGATGTAAAATATCCCTCAAACCAAGTAAAATATAAATAGAAATTTTATAAATAGAAATATTCCTTAAAGAAGGCTTCTCAAGGGCACGGGCAAAAGAAACTCTAAGGAGTGTCTATAAATGCCGACCTCAGTAAGAGTGGAAGAATTGAGCTGAAAAAAAAAATTTACATTGAGTTCCACGGTAAATATCATTGAGAATTACATATTGAAGCGAAACCGTTCTTCAAGTATCACATTTTCAATATTTCGGTAGTAAGATTTAAGGATAGAAATTTCTTCTTTTAGTTTTTATTCCAATAATATTGAATAGACGCGTGATGTAAACAAACATTGGAGAATTAGGCTCTATTATATTAATACGTTTTCAACCTTTAATGCAATTATAATTTGTAAGAAAAATTTTACTTGTTAATATTTAACGGCTTTGATAATAAATTAACTTTAAATCAGAAAAATATTTAACGAATTTTCTTCATTAATTTATGCGAGTTTCTAGTTCAATAGTTTTAATGATGGTTGTCGCCAACGTCTTTTAAAAATATTCTTTGCTGCCTATATTTATTTTATGTTTCCACATACGGTTTTTTGATATTAATTAATTTATTTGATGGATTAATTAAATTAACTGATTAATTAGATAATAGCATATATCTACATTTGTTTAAATAAGTCAACTGATGTTGCTTTACATTCAAGCGTCCTTCGAAAATCAATATTTTCACTGCATTTTCAGAAAATCAGAATAATCGAGATTTAGGCCCAAAATCAAATGGAACGAACTCTTAGTCTGCCTTTCTAGAAGAACTCTAAAGGTGGAGCCATATATATATATATATATATATTATTTATTATATATTATATATATAATATATAGATTCTCTTTGAATGAGATATTATGTAAACTTATATGTATATATATTAATATTATAGTATATTATATAATATATATATATATTATATATATATAATATAAGAGAAGGAGAGGATTAAAAATCCCATTTCTAAATATAAAATATAAATAAATAAAATAATAGTGCAAAGAGTAGATAAAAAATAAAAATATAATAAAATATTCTAATTATTTCGTCGCTTAAAGACCTGGTTTCTTATTTGAGAAAATTTATGATAAAATGACTAAGCTTAAAAAAAAAAGATAATTAGAAATAAGAAATTGAAAAAAGAAAAAAGAAAATGAAAAAAATTTTTTTTTATTGATGTAAAGGAATCAATCTAACTAAGCAATAGAATCACTACTGTACATGGACAGCAATAGTTCTTTGAATAACATATTACCTTTCAAAATGTTGACTAATACTTAGTTTGAATAGACTCCTTTACCAATATTCAAATTATGTGTATTTTCTATAAAGGACTTTATATATATATAATATACTACCCTATATATATATATATATAATATATATATATATATATAGCCATATATATATATATATATACTATATATATATATATTATATATATATATATTATATGTAATATCTATGAAAGGGCTAAGAGAGCCGGTGGGAGTCTAGGTGAGACGTACCCGGTGTAGTCTTACGTCTATCGACTCGAAAGACGAGTCCTTTACTCATCACTACTATAACCCAACCCCCCCCACTACAGAGTCTCGGAGGCGGCAGTGGGTTTGAGTGGTGCGTTTGCACGCTTAAGGTAGTAAGTTCGAGTCCTCGTCAAACGGGATTTGTACTTTCGACTAGTCACCAGGACGGACACGAAAAATTGCCGTTTGTAGGAGATTTTCTGTAATTCATTACAGTTTACGGCATAGTGTATTAATACCTAATCTCAATACCCTCACCTCACTCATCCATAGCCAACACATACAACGGTACAACCTTTAATACACATACAGACACCTACATTCCTATTCGCCTCACGCACAGTAGGTCTGTGAGTCCAGAGCCTAGCCATGCCCACTGATGGCTGGAATATCTTGACTTGGTTCAGACTGAGGCCGGGTTACTATCACCCTGATCACTGGGGCACCTTTCCACTTTTGTATGGGCCCACTGGTCGGAAAAAACATAAAATAGTAACCTTTCCCCCGATTGTCGTGTAAATATAAACAACTAACTGAACTAACTAAGCTAAACTATATATATATATATATATATATATATATATTATTATATATATAATATATATATATATATATATATATATATATATATATATAGTATAGTATATAGTATATATTATAGTATATTATATACTATAGGGCAATTTCGTTAGAGTAGAGGTCAGGGTTCAATAAAATTGTTGACTTGTGAACATAAATACGTACTAGGAAATGATGCTAGAGATTTATAGTTAACGTACTGAATGCAATTTTGTTCTAACAACTATGATGGTTCATTTCATATTTATTCCAAGATAATATATATTATATACTTGTATATTATATATTATATATATATATATATATATATATATATATGTACTAATATATATATAATATATATTATACTTATATATATATAATATTATAGTATGTATAGTAGTGGATGTATTAGTGATTTATGCAGGTGGTCTAAGCTGACATCTAAAATGTTAGCACGAGAAGGCAGCCTACAGTGCTGATTTTTTATTTTTTTTTTTTTTTTTTTTTTTTTTTTTTTTTTTTTTTTTTTTTTTTTTTTTTTTT
>JABUQX010066420.1:10000-20000 GCA_015478945.1 Trachelipus rathkii
ATGGGTTAGAGTTATCCGGTCATGAGGTTAAAATTTTGGAAGGCGGGGGTGGTTAGATGGGTAAGGCTTAACCGCTCGTCGGTAAACGTGTTACGGTCCAGGGGTCCCCCCGAAGGGGGGGCCCCACCCCCATTAAAAAATCGAAGTGTTCGTAATGGGCTGAAATTTGGTGAGAGAAATTCAGAGTTGAATTTCTAAGAAAGACTTTGGTATGTGAATCTGAGAGTTGGCTCGGCACGGTGTGTGGAAGCCACCTGCGGTGGCCGAGTTAATAAACCTTTCGTATAACAACAATGTTTAGGTGTACTTATAAGGGTATTGGAGGTCGAGAGTTCGAACTATGATGGTTTTAATAAGCCCGTGTGGATGTCTAAACCCCCAATTAAGGGGGTCTCGACTTGAAAAAAGAGCCTAGAGTGGCAAAAAACAAAGGAGGAATTGAAGAAAGGATGAAGAAAAATAAAGAAAGGCAAAGAATGGAGAAGGAATCTAACTCGAGGAGTCCGGAGTTGACAGCTGACTGGTGCTGGATCGTGGCAGTGCGGAGCTGGGATAGTAAATATTTGTATAATCATACAATATTTGTGTTAAATATATAGTTTTAATAAGGATGCTAGATCTCACTAAGGTGTTTGAGCTCCCTCATGAGCTCAAGAAGGTAGCGTCATCAGGCTTCCTGGTCGATGCGGGGGCGCGCCCGCAGGCGCGCAAGCCAGTGCAATCCGCCGCGAAACCGGCGCGTGCGCGCGCCCGCAGGCGCGCCCGCCGGCGCGATCCGACGCGTGTGCGCGCCCGCAGGCGCGCCCGCCGGCGCGAACCGCCGCGGAAGGGGCGCCCGCGGTCGCCCCCGCGTCCTGCATGTGCGAACCGGTACGAGAATGCAAACGTATTCTGTTTTTTTTTTTAACTTATTTTTTTTTTTTTTCAAAAATTTTTTTTTTTTTTTTTTTTTTTTTTTTTTTTATTTTTTGTTTTACTAATAGCTTTAAGCTTTCATGTTGATAGTGTAAAATTTTAAGCGTTTTTACCATACCCTATAATCAGTAAGATCAATACCATCATCCAACCCTCCCTCTATCCATATGTGATTTATTGATCTATTGATCTATTGATCTATTGATCTATTGATTAAGGTCAAATTTTTTACTAAAATAAGTTCTTTGGATAAAAGAAGGAAAAGAAACATGAGGTTTTTATTTTTAAAAGCGTTTTTTAATAACATAAGAGGGGCAAAACTACATTAATCGGTTTTAACATATAAATTTTTAGCATCAACTATATATTTACAATTTTATTAAAAGAAACATTATTTAAAAAACATGAAATAAATAAATACCAGTATAACACCACATAAATTAGACCTGATGGGCTGCACAGGAAAACATAAAGTCTTAACATATTGAACATTATTATATTTTTAAAAAAAAGATGTTACATAATGATCACTAAACATAAAATCTAATGCAGAGAGTCAAGGAAATATACAACAATTATTTTTATTCTTATACAACGCTATCCAGTGCCCATTGCTCGAAACATCCCTAGGAGAAGTGTTTTGAAGATAAAGGCCTGGAGTCGGGGTAATCCAACTTCACAGAATCGAGTTCATTACAGGCGAATACAACTAAAAATCTTCTTTCGTTTTCGAAGGCGTTTAATATTTCTCTTCTTCAATTCATCATTAATATTCAAGATTATATTTCGTACTCTGTCAATCTCAATGATTTGGGATGTTCAAGATACACCAGAACCGAGATTGAGGATGTCAAACTTTGTCCAAATTTTAGACTCATCCTAATGTTCCTTTTCTTAGGATATTGAGATGATAAGCACCGTTACAAGCTGAAAGATCAGCAGTGTTAGATCGTATGCATATAAATTACTGTTTTTAGCATAAGTCTTGAAATCAACACCTGTACCGTTATCGCTGCAGGATACAGTATTGGCAAATAAATTCGTAAAAAGGACGCGAACATTGAGAATGTGAGTCTTCATATATCAATCTCATAGATCACGACGTGATGGTTGGCCAATTCACATGTAAAGGATGATACTCTAAAGTCGGAAAATGGGTAAGATTTAAGGCTCGGAACTTGTTTCATAGTTTCGCAGAAGTACGCGATTGTGGTTCTAAGGCAGATTCCTCTGTGATTACCTTCTGAGGGTGAAGGTGTACCGGGTGAACACATGTTGAGGTGATGAGTTAATGGCTCGATAATGCTTGGTAAAGTGTAAAAAAGAGTGTCTTAGGATCTCAATTCTGCCGTTGATTGGATATTTGGGCTGTGATCGGGTGCAAGGAGATTTCGTCTAGTTGTCCATGATGTGTTAAGGGGGCAATAATGTTCAACTTTACGGTATATAAAGGATGACAGCATGCCAATAGAGTTCTAAAGATGAAGAAGGCGTTTGGGAGGCAGTAGTTGTGGCAAAATCAGCACTTTTAACATTAAGAGCAATTCAGGTTGTAGATCTAGTTAACCTGATGCGGGTGTCCACTGATGGTAGAATATAAGTCTTTCTTGAGAAAATATATCTCCATTTACACGACCATTAATATTCATCACGTGTTATTTTTTAAGATTTAGGCTGCATGGGCTTCTGTGGTTTCTACTGCGCTTTTAATTGTAATAGCACATGATTGGGCAGATGAGATTCCTTTGCATCTTGGAGAAATAATTGTAAAGTTTTCAAATATAACTTTCGATAAGGTAACTTGCAGCTGATGGCTCCTAGAGATGTTTCAATTTAAAAACAACCTCAAGTTGATTAAAACATGTATACAGGAAATTTGTCTCTGTGGATACTATGTGTTCGGTTCCTGTGAGATCTGAACCATCCTCATTTACTAACTTGGTCTTCAGATATAAAAACACATTCGAAGGGTCAAGATATTGGTCAGAAGTACCTGGGATATTGAATTCAAGAGGTACATCTTCTGTATTTGTGATGGCATGAACAGGATTAACACTAATAAAGGAGGATTCACTCACACTGATCTGTGTAGGGTTCACTGAGAAGAGATCCAATTCACTCTTACAACAATCTGGACTGGAAGGATGGAGGAAATGCATCTTGCTGGTACAATCGCCAGATGTATAATGAGGAGAGCTCTGTTTAAACATTCCTTATATACGAAATAGTTACAGGTTGTCACTTAAACATACCTTATATACGAAATAGTTACAGGATGTTTCTATTTATGTAAAAAGTTACCACTTAACAATGTTATTAAAGAGCAAACACGTCAATACACTTTTTCTTTAGTGGTCCTTTCCTATTCCTCTTTATAGGTTTTTTACGGTAACCTACACCTTGACCAGTCATCTTACGTCGTATTTTCCTTTTAACATCATCTAACATTTCGTCAGAAGCATCGGCAAGTCTACGTTTTACTGCTGTTCGAGGGTTAACACCACCCATAATATCTTGGAAAGTATCTATACCTGTTCTAGCTACTTTTTTAGCAAGGTATTTACCTCCAGATTTAAACAACGGGATAGCACGTCGAAACAGTGAAGCAAAAAATCCACCTAAACCATATCCTCTCTGCATTCTTGAACCCCTGAAGACTCTTTCTCTTTCCATTATTATTATTATTATTTAACGGAGCTTCTTTCTTATATGTACTTTACACACAGCTGTCCCAACTGTAAATGGATATGGTTTACCTTCTACGTCTCTTATATACACCCTTACGGTCTTAAAATGAGCATTATTCAAAGGTATATAGTGCACACTAGGGAAACTTATAACTCTTTCATCTTTAGGAAAATGTATCACTCTAAGTAGCTGAGCCTTAGTGTTTCCTACATACTGGGGCTCAACAATATCGCTGTAAACATATGCTACACCGGGGTCTTGTAACATCTTTGAAGGCTCGCACACAAAATGTAACGAATCATCGTTGTTACTTTTTGCAACAAGCTTATCTATATACTCTTCCATAGAGGGGATATAACGTATTAATTCATTCAGAGGTGTTTTGATATCGTTAATGCTCAATATTGTGTCATCACGTAGGTAATTAAAAATGTGTAAGTCAAAGGTAGTTGGGAAAATAAATAAAGGGAGTGTGTTCCAGGTTACTCGAGCTTGAGATTTTAAAGTGATTAACACGTTGTCATCGTTTGAATGTTTTATTAAATAGTAAACACTAAATCTTTACCATATTACGACTTGATCAAATTGTTTGTTTATAGTCTATACACATGGTAAAGATTTATAGAGACCTCGGTTTATTACATATCTTTCAAAGAAATATTCTTTACCAGTTATCACGATAACATCCATATCTGTGTTAATTTTTAATACATCTTTAACATGTTCAACATTTCTAAATATCATAAATGCCATTTGTGATTCCGGCATATTCTCAATACGTGCATCTAATATCATTTCACATAACCCTACTTCATACATTTCTCGTTCAAGTTTTAAAGGACTCAATAACTCTGTAGTAAAGTCTGATATTTTATTTTCAGATAGTAGATCCTAGAAGTGAATGAGGCAGCGTTAATAGAATGATTACTCTCCTGTCGCAAGTAACTGATCATGTTTTCTTAATTTCACTAGCATTTATATAAATATTAAACTTCATTGATACCATCGCATTTTGACAAGATATTGTTTTATTTTTTAAAGTCTTCGTTTAGATCCTAATGATTTTTTTCTATTTTAATATTCGTGGGCTCTTAGGATCAAACTGTATTTCTGTATTTCTTGTTTATAGAATCCACCTTTTATTTTTTCACCATCTAAAATCCTCAAGAATAGTAATAATTTTAACCTGTTTCTAGGGAATTCTCTGATGGTCTCTACTTTAAAAACTTCTCGACCATCCCGCTTCATATCCTTTTCTGAAATTTTCGTCAGTCTGATACCTTACATAATCTCCAGCTTAACATTCGTGTTATGCGTTTTAATTTTTCCCTTGGGGATGATCAGACCACATGAGTTTCGTCTTCACCATCTTATAACGGGGTTTCCTTAGAGTGTTCTTGTGATAATGCCCGATTATAGGAGTAAGCCAGGTTTTGTAGTATATTGAAATATTTAAATGTATTCATTTTCGTGAAATACATATGCATTCTTTTATAGTCCTCTGTACTCTTTCAACTATTGCTGCTTTATTAACTGAAAAGTGTTGTAATACCTATGTTAATACTCGGAATATTTCTTGAAGACTTTTATAAAATTCGAACTCTTTATCTGTCATGTCATATTGAGTAAATTCTTCTTCAATATTATAATTTTTTTGACGCTGTAGCAACAGTCCTTGATTTTTTCTTTAAAACCCTTAACCATAAGTATCTGGAATATACATCTATAACAAAAAGAATATATCTAACTCTTCTTGTAAGGATTTATATTTTATCATATCGGTTAAGTCTAGTTGCCATACGTTATCTAAATGTGTTGCTATGGTTTTCCGTGTCGGATTGCTTTTTCCGTATAGGTTTATGAAGGGTAAATGCATCTCGATCTAAATATTTTTTCAATTCTTTTTTTAATTTTGTGGAAATTCCGATGCAACCTTGAATAACCTCCGTTAACTGTATGGCTGTTTACATCAAAGTATATTTATCGACCCTTCCTTAGCCTCCATTGATTCCAATGACATTAACATAAAAATTGATATTCTTATACCAAAAGGTGATATAAAAAATCAGTGTATATTGGAATATATATTTTTTTTTTTTAATTACAAAATAAATATTGATTCATTTAAATTACAAGTTAAAAAAAAAAAAAAAAAAAAACATAGGTTTTCAAATAACATAGAATATATGCATAATTTTAAATTAAAATAATACAATCATATAAAAATTATGAACTAATCCATTTTGATGCGATGTGTGGTTTTTTTCTTATTCTTCCTACACTTGAACGTAATGTGCTTCTACTTAACAATTAATCTGTCGAATGCAAAAGAAGTACAGAGGGCTGCTCAGTCTGGAAGATATTGAATATTATCAGATCAGCTAATCTTTGTTATTCAGAATTAAAGTTCTCGGAAAATTAATAGTTTTGAAGTTCTTGTTGAATCTGTTGCATCCTGCTAAAGGGGTCTTCTTCCAACAGCGAAGAGATCGATATCAAGTCAACAATATTATCCAATATGACTCTTATTTCCTTCATAATGATTTTGACGAGTTCTTCCATGTAATGCTGATCTTTTAAATGTTATATAGGCTATAATACCGTTTTCTTACTCTCATAGGCAAGCTTTCTTGAGTTACATGTTTAAATTATCTTCTTTTTACCACGGCTAGTATAGTTGGCTAGAGCGAATCTTCTTTTGGTGGAATTATAAAACTTTTAGATCTCTAATTTTTGTATAGCATTTTTGGATCTATGGATTCTTTTTTCATCGCTGTTCCATCAAGTTATATTTGATGCGTTCTTCTCGTAATTATTTATTGTTAAGCCTGAAGGAATCATATAAACTCAAAGGCCTGTGTTGAATCATGTTGAATAAGGGTTTATATCCGAGCTGTTGCAGTTGATGGCTTTGATTGGGTTGTTTCAAGATGGTTGTTGTTGTTGCTGGTTGATGCTGTGTTGTAGTTGTTGTTGTTTGTTGTTGTTGTTGTTGCTGTTGTTGTGTTGTTGTTGGTAGTAGTAGTAGTAGGATTGTTGTATATTTCATCTTCTCATAATCGTTGTAGGGTAAAACCACTACCTTCTTCATCAAGCAACTTGGTTATCAAAGGGGCTATAATGGAAAAGAGTAAAGGTAGGAAAACACCTCCACCTTCTGTATAGCTCTTTTTTATTTTTAAGCTTTCTTACGTTCCCAGCAAGTTTTTTTAATGATGTTTCTATGACGACGTAGCTTTACTTTCTGAGGTCTGTTTAAAGAAACATTTTCTTTTATAAGATTTAGGCATACTTCGGCTATACACATTGTATAAATTTTTCATCTTCATAGATCAAGTTTACGTTTTTCTGAAGGTTTCAGGGTTTTAATTTTTTCATAAGAGGTAAATAATCAGCTACTAGAGTGTCTCATTATGAGGTTATGTATATGTCTCAATCTCTCGTTAGGCAAGATATTTGTACGCAGTAACACCCTATGCGTGTTCTTAGGATGAAGCTCACAGAGGTAAATAACATGAGGTATTAGATTAATTCTTTAAATACTTTTAGAACTCTTGTTGAGTAGGGAAATTTGGGGTAGCCACAACATTGGACTGATCATAATCCTTTTCTGGGCCGAACAAGATTTAAATACTGTGGTGTTTAAAGACAGCAGTTCATCTATCTTATTCTGGTGAAAGATATTCTGAGTTATAAAAACTGTGATGTTTAAATGATGAGAGTAAACAGTGAACGTTTCAGCTATATCTTCATTCAGTTTATGATCAAATCATCAAGGATTATAATTTTATGATCTGGTAAACATTGAAGAGCTTTTATGTCATATAACCTTTCGTGAAATTCGATTACATCTTTGTAATCTTTAAAACTTTCTTGATAAAATGTAACACCAAATGATTTTTAACAGGTTGTTGTTCAAAAATCTCAACCCTCTTTTAAAATGTTTAATAACAGAAATGTTTCCCACATCCCTGTAAGGACCAAGACAAAGACATGTGCAGGCGCACAGGAACTAAAATTTCCAACGTCCATTCTAATGATTGACACCTTGAAACTAATGAATAAGGAAAAGTTTGCAATATTATTTATCAATGGTTCCTAGCTATATAGAACAATAGATTCGTGGATGAGAAGGAATGAAGGAGGGGAGGGATACTGGGGATCTGTGATTTACAGTTACTGTTTTTAATGGTATGTAAATATGATCTGATATCAATAATCAATAGATCATAGATAATAGATCAATAGATCAGCATATGGACAGAAAGGTGGTTGGATGATGGTATGATTTACTGATTTATTGTTTAGGGTATGTAAAAGATAGCAATTTTAGATAAAACATTTGACCTAATCAATAGATCAATAGATCAATGAGAATAATAGATCAATAGATCAATAATCAAGTAGATCACTATATGAACAGACGGTTGGTTGGATGATTTACTGATTTACTGGATTAGGGTAATGTAAAACATAGCAATTTTAATAAAAATTGACCTTAATCAATAATCAATAGATCAATAGACATAGATCATAGATCACATATGAAAGAAAGAGTGGTTGATGATGGTATGATTTCTGATTTACTGAATTTAGGGTATTGTAAATACATAGCAATTTTAATAAAAAATTTGACCTTAATCAATAGATCAAATAGATCAAGTAGATCAGATAGATCATGATTGGACAGATAGGTTAGGTTGGATGATGGGATGATGTTACTGATTCAACTGATTTAGGGTATGTAAAGTTACAATTTTAGTAAAATTTGACTTAAACAATAGATCAATAGATTCAATAGATCAATAGATCAATAGATCATAGATCACGAATGGACAGACTGGTGGTTGGATGATGGAATGATTTACTGATTCAACCTGATTAGGGTAATGTAAAACATAACATTTAAATAAAAATTTGATGCCTAATCAATAGATTCAATAGATCAATAGCTCAATAGATAATAGATCAATGATACGAAATGGACAGGAGGGTAGGTTGGGTGGCATGATTTACTGATTCACTGATTTAGGGTAAATGTAAAACATAACATTTTACAATAAGATAATAGATCAAGGATGGTCCTGAGGGTGCCGGATGCTGGCTGGATGGTGGTTTGATTTACTGATGTAGTGATTAAGGGAATGTAAAAAAACGTGATTTTTACGTTAAAACAAAAAGATCGTTTTATTTTTATTTATTTTTTTATTTTTATTTTCCTGATGGTTCTGAAACATTATTTTCGAAATCTACAGATCCAAAAACATATATAAGACACCAATTTTGTATCATTACACAAATATTGAATAACTCGAACCGCAGTGGCTCCAGCACCGGTGGCGGTATGACTCTGCTCCTTCTCACCTCATGCCTCCTTCTTCATTCTCTCATTCCTTCCTCCTTCTCGTCTTCTTTCTTATTCTTCTTCTTCCTTGTTCGCATTCATGCATTTCTTTTCTTTTTTTTTCAAGGGGGACCCCTCGGTGGGGTTCTGGACTCCGAAACCGATCGCCTCGACTCCGGTCTCAGCTCTTGACTCCTCTATCTTCTACCAAATTCAGTCTTCTACGATCATTTTTAATTTTTGTGGGGCAAGGGCGTCCGCCCTTAACGGGGATGCAGAGAAAGTAATCTCATCTCGATAGATTAGTCATCATAATAACTCCATTCAAATTGACTCCGATAACGTAGAGCCTAGGGTTTTCAGGACGATTTGACCTTGGCTAAAGGGGAGCACCCCGCTTAGGGTGACCGATCCGGTTCACCAAAACTCCGCGTGGGATTAGTTTTATTCTCGATGAACATATACCCATTGAAAAGCGATACGATAATCCTAATCGTGTAGATATAATATTGGAACTCAGAAACTGGAATGCGATAAGCACAGGCGGAATCCGAAGTCAAGTGCGTGTAAAAAAAAAGATCCCGTTACTAGGGGATGTTTATTTCGACTTCAGATCGATTTCTTCGGAAATCGAATCTTCGATGTGAAATAATAATAATAATAATGTGTATGTGTTATGCCGCGCGCGCGTCAGTCTGTGTCTGTGTGTCAAACAGCTCGTCTTTGACCTCCAAATGGTACGGTCGCACCAAACGCTCGTTAGGCTAACTCACGCCACGCTGATCAAGCACAAGGCGTAAGCGCATATCGGTGTCCAAACCTCGGGGTGACCCTCTTATAACATCCTACAGACTTGAAAAATTAGCACGGATTGCGTGTTATCATATATAGATTATAATTCCAAGTTTCAGACCTATATCCTCTTATAGCCTTTTTGAGAAGAAGCTGGTATCGGTCAACGGCTCATACTATATATATATATGATATATCTTTAATATATTATATATATATATTATCATCTTATATATATATGATATATATATATATTATAAA
>JABUQX010066421.1:5000-10000 GCA_015478945.1 Trachelipus rathkii
ATATATATATATTATATATATTATATAGTATAATATATATATATATATATTATATATATATATATATATATACTTATGTAGATATTTTACTACTATATATTATAATATATATATATATATGGTGGTGTGTGTGTGTGTGTGTGCTCGGATTATGTGGGTGTTCGTAATATTAAAAAATAAACCAAACTATTATATTATGGTAAAATTGAAGTGATTTTGAAAGATTACAGCAGACAAAATAAATCAATTAAAAAAAACATTTTGAACTGAATATCGTTTCCATGTAGAAAAATGTATGGGGTTGGATTTTTGATATTTTTTTTACGTTTTAAATAGTTTCAAACACAATGAACAAATTCATTTAAAATCAAAATGGCCTGAATAATGCCGATGGTAAAAAGGAATGTAGGACTTTAATGACTATTTGAGAATCAAATTAATATTTAAATGAAAAGAATGAAAAGAAACATAAAAAATACACTGAAAAAGGCGTTTCTTCTCCGAGACTTTTTCAAATAAAACCGTTTCATTATTCAGGTTAGGAATGCAAACCAAATGAAAGAGTTTTATGAAAATGTACGGCACCTTCTTTTAAGCATCAATTACGAAGAACATAACGACAACTCCGGGAGTTGAAAATCAATAGAAAAAAATCACCTACTTGAGGTTGGGAACAGAAACTCGAAAATAACCAAATTTTCTACTTAAAATTATGTTATTTTTGCCTCTCGTTAGATGTTTCACACTGTTAGGCCTAAGTCTGCTCAGGTCAATTTTTTTTCACACTGCTAAACCATTTTAATCATTAGAATTTAGGCAGATTTTTTTTTAAGTTCCAACTTGCAAGACAGAAGGTACTGAATCTATATCAGAACAAAACCTATTCACTAATTTTACACAATGATTTGAATTCAGGAGACTTTTATACAAAAAAAAAGATAAATAGATAGATAGATAGATAGATAGATAGATAGATAGATAGATAGATAGATAGATAGATAGATAGATAGATAGAGAGAGAGATAGATAGATAGAGAGAGAGAGAGAGAGAGAGAGAGAGAGAGAGAGAGAGAGAGAGAGAGAGAGAGAGAGAGAGAGAGAGAGAGAGAGAGAGAGAGTGAGCAAAATAAAGAATTTTTTAAGTAATAGAAAGAACTTACAACTGGGAACATTAAAATTCAAAAGGTACTTCAGTATAATTGAATTATGAAAATGGAGACAGTACATGTATTTGACCTTTTTCTTTTTCTTTTTCTTTTTCTTTTTCTTTTCCTTTTTCTTTTTCTTTTTCTTTTTTTTTCTTCTTCTTCTTCTTCTTCTTCTTCTTCTTCTTCTTCTTCTTCTTCTTCTTCTTCTTCTTCTTCTTCTTCTTCTTCTTCTTCTTCTTCTTCTTACTTCTTCTTATTCTTCTTCCTTCTTCTTCTGTCTTCTCTTCTTCTTCTTCCTTTCCAATAATTTGATTCCTTCTATCTTCTTCTTTTCTTCTTTTCTTTGCTTTCTTCTTCTTCTCTCCTTTATTCTTCTTTGTTTTCTTCCTCTTCTTCCTAAAGTAGTATATTAGTATAGTATTATATGTATAAAAACATAAGTATATATATATATTATATATATATATAATATATTTATATAGTATATATATTAGTATATATATATTATCATTATATATATATATATATAATACGGAGGAGAAAAGGAAGATAAAAAGTTTGCATACGTAGGAGTAAAAATGAGATAAATTGAATAATTGTTTTAAGGAACAACATTATGAATATATTTGGGGAATTACAAAGAAATAGGAAGCTCTTTACTTAAAAAGAAAAGTTCGCAGTGGACAAAGAGTTAGAAATAAACAAGGGAATCTTCATAAAATAATGAATAGGGATTGTACTTTTGTGACTGATGAGTCAAATGAATGAGTCAAAGGAGATTTTACTCCCCATCAGCGGGATTCGAACACTGGAGTTCTGCAAATGTCTGTGAGGTAAGTATGGAGGAAAATCTTCGAAAATTTGCATAACATTGGAAGAGAAAAAGATGTGTGATAGTGAATGAATGTAGGTTTGATGTTGAAAGAAGAAATTGGGATTTTGGGGATAAGATAATTAGTATAGAGGAGGTAATAAGGTTGAGTGAGAATGTTATGGAATGGTAAATCAGATGGTATAGATGGAATTACAGGTGAAATGATCAGAACGGAGGCGAGATTGTGATTGGCTGGATTTGGAAGTTGTTCAAAAATCTGCATAAAATTGGAAGAGATAAAGATGTGATAGTGAATGCCTGTGAGTTTGATGATGTAAGAAGAAATAGGGACTTTAGGGATGGGGTAATTAGTATGAAGAGGTAATAAGTTGAGCGAGAATGTTTTAGAATGAATCAGGTGGAATAGATGAAATTACTGGTAAAATGATCGAAAAGGGAGGCGAGATTGTGCTTAAAAAATCGATTATGGTGGGTACAGTTCCGAAAGATTGGAAGAGAGCAGTAATAGTATCCTTATATAAGTCTAAGGGCGATAAGAGGAACTGTAGGAACTATATGGGTATTAGTTTATTGAGTGTTGTAGGGAAGATATATCCTGGTATTTTGGTTGAAAGAATGCTACGAGTGACTGAGGGACTGATTGACGAAGAACAATTTAGAAGTGGTAAAGGATGTGTTGATCAAACTTTACATTAAAATAATAATTGAGAAATTGAGAGAGAGAGAGAAGAATAAATTGCATTTAGATTTTATGGAATTGCAACTGGCGTTTGCCAGCATTAATTGGGAAGCTCTGTGGCAGGTGTTAGTGATATATGATGATGGTGGTAGGTTTCTGAATGGAATCAAAAGTATTATGTCGATATGGAAATTCAAATTTTACTACTACTACTCTACTACTACTACTACTACTACTACTACTACTACTACTACTACTAACTACTACTGACTACTATACTACTACTACTCCTACTTTTTTCATTACTACTGACTACTAATAATAATAATAATAATAAAAATAGATATAATAATAGATAATAATATATAATATAATAATAATAATAATAAAAATAATAATAATAATAATAATAATAATTTCTTAACACATTAAAATGTAAATTCGAATGAGAGTCTCTTTCTAAATAAACACCGGAATAAAAAAAAAGAAGAGGAAGAGTTCTCTCTCTCTCTCTCTCTCTCTCTCTCTCTCTCTCTCTCTCTCCTCTCTTCCATCTATCGTCTCTCTCTCTCGTCTCTCTCTCTCTCTCTCTCTCATCCCTTCTCTCTCTCTCTTCTCGCTACATAAATACGAGTTTTAAAAAATGAAGAAGGAAAACGAGATAGGAAAATCAAATGGAAAATAGAATCGAACCTCGGTTCGTCTGAGCCTCATTACTATGAAAATGAATCTTGATGATAAATTAACCTTTTCGATTGGATTTAATAAAGACTCAAAGTGGCACTAATTGGCACTATTAAGAGCCGAAAGGATCGTCGATATTCACTGTTTTAATACGGCCTGTCGTCAAAGGGAGAAAGGAAATTTCAACTTCAGCGAAAAGCTTATAATATGTCACATATATTTGTTATACTAATATATGATAATGATTTATTAATATATAATATATATATATATATGATATATATATGATATATATATATATATTATAAGTTATATTAGTATATATATATATATATATATATATATATAATATATGTCTTTAAAAGTTTATATATTTTGTATAATAGAATCTATATAATATATATATATATATAGTAATATATATATATATATATATATGATATATAATATATATATATAATATATATAAAATATTATATATGTATATATAGTATTTATTATATAATATATATATATATATAATATAATATATATATATATATATATATAATATATATATATATATATTACTATATATATATATATTATATATATATAATATTTAATATTATATATTATACGATATATAATATATATATATATATATATTATGTAGTATATATATATATAGTATAAGTATAATATAAGTATATATATTATATATATATATATATATATATAGTTATTTAGTTATATAGTATATAGTAGTATATTATATATATAGTATATTATATATATATATATGATTATATATGTATATATATATTATATATATATATAGAATATATATATATATATATTATATATATAGTATATATAATATATATATTCTTATTATATTATTATATATATATATGATATTATATATATATACTATATATATATATATAATATATATTATATAATATATTCAAATCAAAAAGTCTAGTTTAAACAGAAAGATATTCTCTGATTCCAAAGATCCGGTTTGGCAACTGAGTGAAGTGGAGAGCTAATTTTGGCTATCACGTGATGTACATAATCAGTTGTTTTTCTCCACCCAGCACGGAAAACATACCGGGCGGCAAGTCCGGGTTTTGGTGGTTGTGGGGTGTGTGGGTTTTCAAATCGGTGGAGGTGTTTTGCAGATATATATATATTATATATATATATATATATATATATAATATATGATATTATATTATATATATATATATGATAGTATAATATATATGATATATATAGTATATAATATATAATAAGGGAGTTAACGGCTGGTTCAGCTTTATCATGGAAAGACAAAGATTTCTATCCTTATGTGTCTAGTTTCCTTCTCCTGCGAATGTCGAGTACTATCTCTTGATGCTAGGAATTAAACCATTTGCACTAAGATATAATTAGGCTATATATAATATATATATGATATATATATAATATATATAGTATATATATATAATATATATAATAAGTATATATATATTTATTAAATAAAAATAAATTATGATATTTATATATATATATATATATATATATATGTATTATAAAGATTGTCTTCTCACTTACTTATTTACTTGACCTTCTTCCATTTATAGATGTGAACAATTTTTTTTAAACGTTTTTAAAATAACAACCCCCC
>JABUQX010066421.1:12500-22500 GCA_015478945.1 Trachelipus rathkii
AGCAGCTAATTCTAGCGACAAATACTTTATGGTAACGTTGGAAACTTTGTAAAGAGAAGGTAGAGAGGAAAATGTTTTTCCATTTTAACAAATTTCTATAATTTTTACACGCATTTTGATTTCAAATTGTATAAATGTGTAAATTGAAATGAAAAGAAACACACTCACACATACACAAGCATGCACGTACACATACACCCTCGCACAAACACACAATCACACACACACATCACACACTTATTAGCACGCAAGAAACTTTTTTTTATTATATTTTACAATTGCCAAACTATTTTAAAATGATTTTCTTTAACATTTTTTTTAGAGTGCAGTGAAATGGTTTTTATCACTCTTTTTCTCTTTATAAAAAACGTAAGAAACATTTTATGAAATCTAAAACATTAATATTTTCTTTTATGCGCAAATCGTATAAATTATTAGATATCAAGTTTTAAAATTAGGTTAACGGTTCCATACCTTAATTACAAAATGTACATTACACGTGCGCCGTGTAAGGTATAGAAAGTAGGGTTAACTTAGCACCGGGATTTTTCAGCACCACACCGCACCGCACCGCTCTAACAGTTCATTCTTTTCACACCACACCGCCAGTGCTACTATGTTTCATTGTGCCCCGCATACCACACCACATCGCACAGCATCACACTTGGGCTCTGGATTTTGCGCCGCACTTCATCGCACCGCATCAAACTGAACGCTACAAGCACCGCACCTCACCGGTGCGGTACGTCCCCAAATCCTAATAGAAAGAGAGACAAACATTTATGCCAACTTTCAAAAAAAAAATTCTATCATAAAAGAAAAGGAAAAAAAAACATTCACAATAATTTAATCATTTACACATTTTTATAATAGCTTTAATTATAATTTAATATAAATTATTAAAATAATAAGGGAAAGTGAATCATAAGTCTTTCAAAAACCCAGTGAATCATTTTAAATGATTATAATAATAAGGGAAAGAATTACAAGTGTGACTGTCTCACGAAAACTCTTTGAATCATTATAAATTATTAAAATAATAAGGAAAAGTTAATCACAAGTGAATAATAGACCTCTCAAAAACACTTTGAATCATTATAAATGATTAAAATAATGATGGAAAGTGAATTACAAGTGAATCATAAGTCTCTCAAAAACTCATTGAATCATTATAAACTCCTGAATCGCAAGTGAACCATAAATCTTTCAATCTTTGAACCATTATAAATGATTAAAAAAATGGGAAAGTGAGTCGCAAGTGAATCATAAGTCTCTCAAACACCCTTTAAATTATTATAAACTAATAGAATAATAAGGGAAAGGGAATCACAAGTGAATCATAAGCCTTTCAAAAGCTCTTTGAAAATTTAAATTATTAGAATAATTATGGAAAGTTAATCACAGTAAATCATAAGCCACTCAAAAACCCTTTGAATAGATTTAAATTATTAGAATAATAAAGGAAAGTGAATCATAAGTCTTTCAAGAAATACTTTGAATCATTATAAATTATTAGAATAATAAGGGAAAGTGAATCACAAGTGAATCATAAGTCTTTCAAAAACTCATTGTATCACTTTATAAAAGATGAATCTTTTTTGTCCAAACAAAATTTTCATACAAGCTTGAGCAATTTTTCTTCTTATATTTAAGAAAAATTTTAACGATGATAATATAATTTTTTACAAATCTTTCGAAGATAAAGTTACATAACTTGGAAATTCTTTACTATCCTAGTTTTCTCATACAAATTCAATTAATGTGAAAAAAAAAACACAACAATTATTATTATTATTATTATTATTATTATTATTATTATTATTATTATTATTATTATTATTATTATTATTATTATTATTATTATTATTATTATTATTATTATGTAAATCAAAATGAAGATAATTCATAATAAATGATACTTTTATTCATTCTGTGAGTAAAAAAAATAATTAAATATTTCCATTTACATATTATATAGCTATAAGGAATATGTCTATAGATATATACATAATGTATAAAAACATGGATACACATATATATGTATATTTAATCCTTAGATATGCCTATACATATACAATGTACAGAAAAGCGTATACACTGATTGAACTGACTCTACCACTATGTCATTTTACATCTCTCTCTCTCTCTCTCTCTATCTCACTCTCTCTATCTCATTTCTCTCTTCATCTCTCTCTATATATACTATTATATATATATATTAATATATATGTATACACTTAAACTATTTATATATGTTCTAATTAAAATTAGTATATATTATATAATAATTAGATTATATATTAATATAATATTTATATATATATCATTTATTATATATTTTAACACATTAAAGCTTGAAATTGAGTGGAAGAATATAAAATTCAGAAAATTAGTTTTTGTGATAATATATGCGAGGAAATGCTTAAACTATTTTGTTATTGGTCTTTCTTATATAAGTAATATACAATTTTGGTCCTACATAGAGAATCGATGAGTCGTAGTTTCCCTCAATTATATATATATATATATATAATTATATATATATATATTTATTAATTATATATATATATTAATATAATATATTATTTATAATATATATTATATATATATATATATTATTAATAATAATATATATACCTAAATTATATAATACACTATATATATCTAATAATATATATATATATATTTTTATATATATATATATATATATTTAATATATAATATATATCTATATAATATAATATATATATATTATTATATATATATATATATATATATATTATTATATAATATTATATATATATTATTATATATAATATATAGGTATATATAATATATAATATATAATATATATATTATTAATAATATATATTATATATTAATATATTATATATATATATTAATATATATATATTATATATTATATATATATATATTATAATATATATATATAAATAGGAAATGTTAGTTTGAGTCTACTATAAGTAGAAATAAAATGAGTATTCTATTGAGTATAAATTTAAAAAAGAATATCAGCAGATAATTTGGTAGAAGTGAAATTTCCTTCAGAGTTTGTATAATTTACTCACAAGAACATATTAGACTTCGACTATTCTTGGTTCTCTTTCGATTTCGTAGTTATATAAAAAAATTATTGACTAGAGCCTGAGAATATTCTTTACTTACAGCTTATTTTTGCTGATATTTTGATTAGTGTGTGAAAGGCATTTTCAATCTCTCTTCTCTCTCTCTCTCACTCGATCCGTCTCTCTCTCTCTCATCTCTCTCTCATCTCTATATATATAATTATATATATATCTATATATGATAATATTAATAATATATATTATATATATATTTATATTATATATCATATATATATAATATATTTAAATATTAATAATGTATATATATATTATATTAATAAATCATGTTATATATAATTTCTTAATATATATATTATTAATAATAATATTAATTTACATAAATTTGAATTAAAATTACAATAAACTCCTTTAATAAACATAATAAACTTGAAGCTAAAATATATATATAATATTATATATATACTTATATATATTAATTATATATATATATATATTAATTATATATATATATTATATATATATATATATATATATATATATATATATATATATATATATATATATATATATTATATATAATATATATTATATTATATATATATATAATATTAAAATATATATATATATAATATTAATATATTATTTTAATATGTTATATTTATCATTCAATTTTATATATATAAAGATTCTAGATTTTTCCCATATATATTAAAACTAAATTATTAATATATTATATATATATATATATTATATAATTAATATATATATATTTAATTATATATATATATTAATATATAAGAAGAACCATTCTTATTATATTTTAAATGTTATTTACTATATCAATTTATATTATTATAATATATATATATATATAATAATATATATTGTATATTTATCTTTTTATATATATATTTAATATATTAATATATATTTATATATATATTAATATATATACTAATATATATAAATATAAGTATAATATACTATAATATATTATATATAATTATATATATATATATATATATAATATATTATATATATATATATAATTATTAATATATAATACTTTAATTATAATATATATATTATAATATATTAATATTAATTATTAGATATATAATATTATATATATTATATTATATATATATATATATATGTTAAATATAATATATATATATATATTATATAATATATTTTAATATATATATATATATATAATATATTATATATTATTAATATATATAATATATAATATATATATATAGTAATATATATATATATAATTAGGCATTTATCTATTTTTTTTATTATTATTTTTAATATACAGTATATATACCTTACATACTTTCTGGTTACAGCACAGAAACCTTATATAGTAAACTATTATTTGCATTAACTATATAACAGCGATTAACAGGAATAATATAATTATATATAAACCATGTCATCTTATAATGAAGAACATTTTATAAGATATACAAAAGAATCATTAGACACACCACAACATAAAGATTATTGGATATACATAAAATAAAGAAGCTAATGTTGGAAAACTCCTCGCACTCAATCAGATATATCAAGTTTTTCCTGAAGAAAATACCAAGAAGCTCGACGTACAACACAAGAAATACTACGAAGGCGCCAGAGATAATGTTTATAACATAACCTTTTTCATACAAATATTTTTCTTAATAAAGTATATAACTAGAGGATATAAGAGATGAGATCAGGCAGAGTTCTTCTCGACACACACATCAAACAACACAACAAAAAACACAAGAGATACAGAACAATTTATATAGTAAAACTATATTAAAATAAAATTTGCTAAGATTTTTCTAACAAAAAAAAAAAGAATAAAAATAAAATATACCAAATACCAGTTGGGAGGCTTCAAAAAAGCTAATTAAGAAATTCGTGAAGCTAAGATGCGAAACACGACGCAGATTCAAGGTCAATGCACACCGTACGCAATAGCAACTTAAGAATTTATACAAAATAGTATTAAGAATAATATATATATAATAAATTAATTGTATAATTTATAAATATCAATTACTCAGTTTCAATCGATGAAATTGCTTTGCTAATAATCCACTTATATTTCTAATATAAAATCCCTTTTTTCTGTACCTGTAATATAATCTAATAATTTTTATTTCTAGTTATGACATGAGCCTTTTCGGTATAAGACGCTGGATAATATTTCATAAAATATAAATAAAATATAAATAAGACATATATAATAAAATAAACAATCACATAAAAAAACTTTGTATAATAGCATTACACTATAATATAAAAATATAAATATTATATATATATATATATAATAAAAATAAATATATAATAAACAATAAAATAAAATATAATTTATATATATATATACACACACGATATTGGAATGACAAATAATATATATATTTGATATAAATATATAATAATAATATATATAATAATATAATATATATATTTATATGATATATATTATAATAAATAATATATATATTATATATATTACAATAATACAATAAAAAATATATATCATTTATAATAATATAGGAAATAGAATTATGTTCTTTACGACTATAAAAACAAGATAGATAATTTATGAATAATTTTTAAATAATATATAATATTCTTTTATAATTTTATATTTTTAATATATAAATTTTTTCTTCAGTGAATGATCCCTACAGAATAAACACATATAAATATTAAAGAGACGATAAAAGGAACGGCCATGATATAAAATATAATAGACCCAGTTACAGATAAATTATACAGAGACCAAACACAGATATACAGATTTTAAACAATATATATATATATATATAATATATATATTAATCAACAACTAAAGGAATACCCAAAGGGTAAACCCGGCAAAGACTGCAGCGAAGTCCGGGGTCTCTAATGGCCTTGAGAGAGAGAACGACCACGGTAAAGCAAGACTATTTCCCCCCCAACCTCCGAGAGAGAGATATAGGAAACCCGCTCTTGGTTATTTGGGTGCTATAACGACACCACAGACGAGGGTTCACATAACGCCCCCTAGCCTACGGTAATAAGAGAAAAAACGTCCCGCTATCTGTCCCCCCGGCTTTACGGAATATAAAGAAAGCACACATAAATTTCATAAATATTTTTATAGATTAGTTAGTCAAAATAGAACTATAGTTATTAATACACCTTTATAAAAACTTGAAATTATCCTATGAATAATAATAATATATGAATATACCAAAATAACATGTAATTGGTATTTATTTACAGTAGGTTGTTCGTAACAAGAACATTTTTGCTAGTAATTTCATTTATGAAAAAAAACAAATAATATATATAAATAGTTTTGTTTATCTAATACATTGACCAAATAAATACACATAATATATAGTATAAAGACACACTATCACATCATACGCCTGATTTTCAAATGCTGACTATTGTTCTTTTTTTCTGTCAGTGTCGTAACTTATTATATAGAAGATATATAAATATATACATATAAATAATATAATATATTTAGAAAATAGAAAATCTAGTAGTAAAATATATATTTAATATATATTTTATAAAGAACATAACACGCTAATAATATTGCATAATGAAAGGCAATTGATAAGTATGGTTTAGTCGATACGTCAACTTGTTTTTGTCAAATAATAAATGAACCGCGAGTTCCTCTATCAAACCACAATAAACAGGGTCCATCCATATAATTACTTATAAAGAATCAAAAAGAAAATTCTCCACTCAAGACATCATATAGATATGCGCCGGCAGAAGAGATAACACATCACTATCCAAGAGCAAACCGCCGACTACGGACGAGCTTGACATCTTCGGATCAACAGGCAACCTTCGCTAACCCCCGACACGCACGCCCCCTCACCGCACGCGACATCAATTGGTGGAAACACGCGCTGGACAACAGGCTGGTGACTACAATTCGCCTAACGCCCAACAGCAAAGAGAAGTATACTCACAGAAAGGGAATATATATAGATACATCATCACATCTTCAACTCACACACTCTACTACAACACACACACTCTCTCGACTCACCATAATATATTATAGATATGAGGCATATATCATTCAATATGGTATATTAATATACTACACAATTCCTCCGTATATAAAATTATAGGGCGTCGCTTTTTGCTTCCCATCAGCAACCATCTTACAGCCTACCCTATTACAACACATATTGGTTGAACCCGGAGAGACATAATAAATAGATACAGACCTTCAATAGATATATAAGAAAAAACAAACCAAAATGAAGGAAAAAAGACAAGAAGATAATAATACTCAAAAATTCCAAAATCAGACACTCTGGACACACAGACACCATGACTCAAGCCAAACGAAACTTCAAATGATACTGCGGTATATTTTCATCTTCTTATTTTCTAGGCCTCTCACTCCCGCGCTCTTCACTCCTCACAATAACTAATTCACAACTATCGCCGAGACAGTTCGAGGATTCATGCTTAAGCACTAGCAAACTCTCTCCTTCTTCGGCATGGATTTTTTCATATATAATATATTACAGGTTACTTGGGCAGAAAACTCACTTATAATATATAAATATAGAATATAATACGAAACTTCTCCGATTCCTTTTGGTTCGAATCTCTAATTCGGTTCCTGTGACCTCTTCCCTTCTCTATGCGTTGAAGACAATTTTTTCAAAATAAGGACCTAAATTTCAAGCACAACCCCCTCCTCGCCTATACAATATCGTAACTTTCCTTTTACCGGTTAAATGCGCAGTTTCTTTCCATCAATTTTAAAGTTTGGATTTTTATGGGGCCAGCAAAAACCTCATTTTTTGAATTCCTAAAACGAAACTCTTGATTCCTTTTCGCCGGAATTCCCTAAATGGTCTCTTGTGAACCTTCCTTTATGTATTGAAGAAATTTTGTTTCAAATAAAGGACCTAAATTTCAAAAAACGTACTTCGCCTATACATATGTAACTTCTTTACGGTATGGTGGATTTCTTTTCATCATTTTAAGTTTGGGTTATGATGGGCAGAAAAATTTCCAAATTTTTCGGGATTCACTACGAACTTTGATTCCTTTTTCGAATTTCTAAATGAGGCCTGGGACCTCTCCCTTTTATGTATGAAGAACTTTTTCAAATAAAGGAAGGACCTACATTTCAAGCACCTTCGTCTCTACATATGTCAAAGCAAATGTTTCTCTCGTAACTACAGCCTTGAAAACTATTTATGAAGGAATATACAAGAAAATCTAAGGATACATTAGAAAACGCCCTTAAACTAGACCTTCCCCGTGGAATTCAACGTTCCGATCGAGTGGCCTATTTTAATTAAACTTGGTGAATAATGTTTCAATTGTTTCATCATCCCACATAAATTTTGTTATAAATAATTTTTGTCATTTAATTCACATGAATGGTTTGTTTTAATATCTAACGGATATACCAAATATGCTTATTTTGAATGGCCCTTTTATTTTTTGTAATCATAGTTAACATTATTGTAATTTTTATGTATTCAAAATATTGTATATATGTTTTAGAATCTTCGGATGTACCAGTTTTTATACTCGTAATTGAACTGATTTTCATCTCTTGGTATATTATTTTTTGCTTAAATGGTTTATATGTTCTTAACTTATGTCTATCCCACATAATTAGATCATGTTTGCTTTAATTTACAATTCGAAATAAAGTATATATTATAAGTTATTATTCTTGGGGAGATTATTTCTTGTATAATTATTATAACAAATACTTCTCCACTCCGTGTTTTAAGCGGCAGGAAGTATGTAAGCACTCGCATTAAACTTTGTTTAAAATTTTTAATTTATGTTCGTAATACTTTAAATGGTTCGAGTTCTGGCGCGAGCAAAATTTTTAGCAATAAAAGTCCCAATAAAGTGAAAATTATATTAAATTCGTTGAATTTTGACGATACCTTCTTCAGTCCAGAAATAAATCCAAGTCCCAGATCAACAATATTTAACGGGAATCGAAACAAAAGGAAATCTCACCATCAAGATACTCTTCCTCCCAGAAAATCCTGACACGGCAAGAGCGAATAAATTTCAATGGGAAAAAGGCTGCGACTATGATTTCGAATCCACAGAAAACTTTCGCTAAAAACGAAGAGTTCAGAGGTAATTGTGGAAAAACAGCGCTGGGGAAAAGGCTGTGCCAACCAATGCGCCTCCGTAAGAGAGAAGACCCCAACAGAAGGCGACTTTAGTGTACTTTATACTTTAATTTGCATATGTTACTTTATGTTTGGAAAAAATAAACCAATCATTTTCAAATGTATGGATTTCCCTAAAATTATAGACCATCCTCTTACTTATAGGGTACTTGTGTCAGCCTTAAATCAGCTAGCTGTAAGCAGATATTTAACCAGATGAATATAATTATTATATATATATTATATATATATATTATATATATATATAATATAAGTTAGCCATTAAGTCACCCTAAATGGGGTGGAAAGCTAGCCTTTAAACCAGACGAAACCCAGCCGTAGGTCAGACATTAAGAAAGACGAAACAGCGCCTCTACATTTCTTAGTAAAATACCTGTCACATAGTTAGCCTAAGCGATTGATCATTTTTTATATTAAAAACTTTTTTTTATATTTAAAAGCTTACACCTCATGTTCATTGCCCTATTATAGGAGGAGAGCTCTCTAGGAAAATGCTTCCTAGAATTCACAAGTGGATAGATCCATGAACCTTCACTCTGCAAACTGATTGCTCTCCTGTTTGAGTCACAGTTAACTGGAAGTCATTTTATCTACCATAATTGAAATACAAAAAAATGGGTCAACCTCAAATAATCTAGTGGGAATCGAATGGGTTAATTCTATCCCTTTTAAGGTGAAAAA
>JABUQX010066421.1:30000-33863 GCA_015478945.1 Trachelipus rathkii
CTAGACGATGAAGCTCGGTATACAACCTTCCGAGATGTATCTTAGATACCCGTGTAAATGACTGGTACCCAGATGGTACTCACAACCCAAAATCTAAATATTGACATGACAACGAAATGATATTACAGCCTTTTTAAGGTTGTTATCTTAGATGGCAGGGTAAAATAACCGATCTTGACCAAATTCGGACCGCCCCACAAAACTGAAATGTTGACCTAGAACATGAAACCCGGTATACACATACCATATAAGCTACTCACATCATATATGGGGTTAAATAGCCGTACACAGCCTAAATGGGGTCTCCGGGACCCCAAACTTGAAATTATGACCTAACGATGAAAACCGGGATACCTTTCATATCTAGTACTCATTCATATATGGGTTAAATATCCGTACACATCCAAAGGGGTCACCAGCCCCACAAACTGAAATATTGGCGTAGAACAACGAAACTGGGTATACATCTTTTATGATGTATCATCGATACAGAAAAGAAAAAAAATAAAAAATAAAAATTAAAAATAAATTTAAAAAAATTAAAAAAAATTTTTTTAAAAAAATTAAAAAAAAAGTTTTTTTTAAAAAAAATTAAAATTTTTTTAAAAAAAATTAAAAACTTTTTTTAAAAAAAAATTAAAAATTTAAAAAATTTTAAATTTTTTTAAAAATTAAAAAAGTTAAAAAATTAAACATTTTTTTTATCTTTTAAGTTTATAACAAAAAAAATTTACGTTTTTTATATAAATCAAACACCCTCAAAAGCCTCTGGAGCCTCTGGAGCCTCTTGAGCCTCCCGGCCTCTTCCCAGCCTCCCAAGCCTCCCGACCCTCCCCATCTATGATCTATTGACCCCGGCCTCCTCAGCCTCCCCTCCCTCACACCCCTCCCCATCTATGATCTGTTGATTCATGTCATATTTTGTATAACATAACACAAAACTTTCATTTATTTTGTTTTATATGCTTTAAACAGTTTGTTTTTACTAAAATTTACGCTTTTCATATTTATAACTTAAGAAATTGGGTTTTTACATACCCTAAACCTGTAAATCAGTAAATCAAACCACCCACCCCTCCCCCCATCCCTACCCAAATGCTGGATATTCTACATTACCATAGTAATATTTAACAAAATTTATCATAACCTGTCTAATTATCATACTGATCAAGAATATATGCTAACATTAACAAAATCATACTAACACAGTAAAGTTAACAACATTGAGTGCAACGAACCTACGTACACTTTTCTACATGTCACTGATATTTTTACATTAACATATATATTTAACAAATTTTATCATAACTTTCTAAATATCATACTGATCAATGAATATATGCTACGTAACAAAAGTTTCACATCAATAAAGCAAACATGGCATCACCTGAACTACGAATATAACGTTACATTCCAAACCTAACCACACTTAAACAGGAATAAACAGTTAACATTAACAAACTTCCATACTTAAAAACAGTAAAGTAACTAACATTGAGTGCAGAACGTAACTACTTACCACTTTTCTAAAACATATAACAAAACTGAGTTTTACATTAAACAGTAGTAACATTAACAAAAAATTTATCACCAACCCTTGTGTAAGTATCGTACTATTTTCAATGAATATATCTAACGCCAACAAAAGAATTCACATTCAATAAAGCTAACATATTCATACCTGATGTACGAATATAAATGTACACTCACAATCCTAACACATCTTATGCCTGAATAATTCGCTAACATTAACAAACTTCCATACTTACAACTGTAAACGTAACGACATTTGCATACAATACCTAACTTATTCACACTTTTTCAAACATTATCTCTAACATATCATTACTATTTTCGTATTAACACTGTATTTATCATCACCGTACCTAATTATCATATTGATCAACGAATATATGCCAACTTAACAAAGTTTAGCTTAACAAGCTAACATATCATAGTCTGAAACAGAATATAACATAACAACATCAAACCTAATATACCTTAAACACGAATAAACACTAACATTAACAAAGTTAATACTACACAGGAAGTAACTAGCGAAACAATAGAACTTGCTTTCACATCTTTTTCTTTTTGTTTTAAAAAATTTTATTTATTTAACTTATTCTTTAAAACTTTTTGTTTTGAAAAACTTTTGTTTATTTTTAAAAAAACTTTTATTTTTAACTTTATTTCTTAAAACTTTGCTTTTACCTAATAAGACTCTTTATCTATTTTTCAATTATAACGTAAAAAAGAGAATTGTACTTATACAGTGACCTAAAACGTAAATCACGTGATCAGTAATCAAACCACCCCATACCTCCCCTTACACCATGCCCACCCAGATTCTATGGGTAATTGCTGCTATTGATCTGTTGACTGCCAGTCATATTTCGAGTATCACTTTGGATAAACATAGAATATGTTCTTTTTATACAAACCCTCGAATATATGCTGACATAACAAAGTTTCTCACATCAATAAAGCTAACATAACATAACCTAGTAATTTTATAATGTAAACATCTCAACCCTAACATTCAGCCTTAACCAATAACAACTAACATTAACAACACTTAAACAACAGTAAAGTAACTAGCCAACATAATTAAGAAACTAGCCGCTTACATCTTTTTTTTTCTTTTGTTTAAAAACTATTTATTTATTTTAAACTTTATTTCTTTCTTCTAAAAAACTTTTAGCTATTTTTAATTTTATTCTTTTTATTATTTTTAGTTTTCTTTTTTTTTTCTAAAAAAAAACTTTTAATTTTTAACTTTATTTCTTACAACTTTTTTTTTTACGTAAAAAATTTATTGCCAGGATTATAACTAAAGAAAATTACATTTTTTTTTTTTTGTACATAACACAGTAAAAACAGAAATAACAAAGTTTCTCACATTCAATAAACTAACATAAATTAAACCTATCCAAAGAATAATGATTATAAACATCAACCTAAACAAAAACACCATTACTTGCTAACAGAAAAGTAACTGACGTTGCTTACAGCCCTACCATTTCACACTTTTTTTTTCAACAATCTCTAACATATCACTTTATTTACATTAACATTGAACATTTAACAAAAATTTATAATAACCTAACCTAACAAATATATGCTGACGTACCAAAGTTTTTCACATCAATAAAAGCTAAACATCATATCCTGAACTAGATTATAACCCCAATGAACAAAACCAACATACCTTATGATCAATAAAGGATTAACATTAACAAAGTTTCTATACTAACAACACTCAATAACTAACAATAACAACAATAATAACAACGAAGCTGATTTGGTTTCCTGTTTCACTAGAGTTATCATATATATACAAGTTGAGAAATGTTCAAAACTCCTCCACTTTACGAAATATACGCATAATCACCCTATATCTTGTTGGTTCGCTCTTCAAGAAACTATTATACGCTTAATTATACTCTATATTATATACTTGAGAGTTGTTGGAGTTTCGTACCCGTATCTTAACATATTACACAGCATCAAATCTCTCACTAATCATAACAACGTAACCACAGTATTAAGAGCGAAAAGTCAACATCACAACAATTATCATGGTATTAATAATTTCTAATACAGAACTCAGGGACTTCCTAATTTTATGCTATTAAACTATAATTAATAAAGCATATTCACAATCAACTATAACAGTCTACCAAATATCCCATTCAACATACTTAAACCTACAATCTATAAATTCATATATCCATAAGATCAATCAGCAAGAACACATCTCTTATCTGCATAAAATAACTAATTATAACATTAACATACAGTTCCCCCGACTGGTGAAACACCAATATAGAAATCTCAATCTTAGTATGCTTATGACGAAA
>JABUQX010066422.1:0-5000 GCA_015478945.1 Trachelipus rathkii
ATAATAATAATAATAATAATAATAATAATAATAATAATAATAATAATAATAATAATAATAATAATAATAATAATAATAATAATTATAATAATAATAACAATAATAACAATAATAATGATAATAATAATAATAATAATAATAATAATAATAATAATAATAATAATAATAATAATAATAATAAAAATAATAATAATAATAATAATAATAATAATAATAATAATAATAATAATAATAATAATAATAATAATAATAATAATAATAATAATAATAATAATAATAATAATAATAATAATAACACAGGTCGGCATTTTGAAAAACATTTATAGATATTTTTACAAATACAGCAGATTTTCTAGTATTTTGTAGAGCTGATTCAAAAAATGACCATTTTCCCGTGTCACGTCAGATTTTTTCACATATCAAGGCTTAAAATATCTTAGCTCTATATCCTTCATATACTCTAATTATAACCTTTCATATATTTCAAATTAATTATGAACTAATTAATTATCACTAAAATAAATGCAGAAATAATTAACATATTCCATTTACCTTTTCTTACTTTTAAGCTGATGAAAAAGTTTTTTTTATGTGATTACGCCCTTCTTCTTGACAAATCATATTCAACGTTTAACAATAATCTGCCATCATATTCTTATTTCACCGACCTTGATATCTCTTTTCCATCTCCGTGATATCTTGATGAAACCTTTCTCTTTGCTCCTCACTTTTCGGGGGGGAAAATCAAGTAGGAATGGAGGAAATGAACTTTCACACCCATACTACATCCCAATTTTTTAAAAGTTTCTAACATCTTCTTCACTATTACTTTATAGTTAGGATCTTTAAAGTTCCATAACAACTTTAATGTCTTGATGAAAGCGTTCACCTTGTTCTTCGCAAATGTGACCCAAGTTCTCTGTAAAGTCGTCCAAGTGACTATGTAAGTAGTGAACTTTGATGCTCATTCTACATCCAAGTGCTTGGAAACTCAAGAGCAGCTCCTCCACAATCTCTTGGTAGTTGTCCGTTTTCCTGTTCCCAAGGAAAATCCGTACCACATCTGAGAATGCATTCCAAGCTCTAGCCTCTGTTGCAGTGATTGTTGTAACAAAGTGTGCATCCCTGATGAGTTTTCTTATTTGAGAGCCATCAAATATTCTTGTATTTTTCTTCTCAGCACTGAGACTTGGAAAGATTGAAAAAATATAGCTGAAGCAGTCTCCAGTATAATCGAGAGCTTTGACAAATTGCTTCATTAACCCAAGTTTTACGTGCAGTGGGGGAAATACAATTTTATTCCTATCAACCAGAAGCTCATTCTTGATGTTCTTGTCACCAGGCGTCAGACTGATTTTTTTTAGTATTATTATTATTATTATTATTATTATTATTTTTATTTTTATTATTATTATTATTATTATTATTATTATTATTATTATTATTATTATTATTATTATTATTATTATTATTATTATTATTATTATTATTATTATTATTATTATTATTATTACTTATGTGTGTGTGTGTATGTATGTATGTATTATTATTATTATTATTATTATTATTATTATTATTATTATTATTAAACCTTGATTTCAGAACACCAATAAACGCTTACTGGCACTTTGACTGTTAGATCATAACAAAAATAATAAACCAGTAAAATATGTCATCTACGTCAACTCTAAGCATTACGTAACCATAGTAAGCTCCGCCGTTTAAATCCGGGGGTCACCCTCCCCCGAAGGTAGTGTAAGCCGATAAGGCCTCATCCAAAGGCTGAGGCCTTAGCTAAATCGCTTACACTCTCTTCGGGGGAGGATGACCCCCGGAATCATACTATGCTTACGTAATTCATATGTGTGACGTAGATGACATATTTTACCGGGTCATTATTTTAGTTATGATAAAACAGTCAAAGTGTTCGTAAGCGTTTATTGATATTCTGAAATCAAATATGGTTTTCTGAAAGTATATATATATATATATATATATATATATATATATATATATATATATATATATATATATATATATATATATATATATATATATATATATATATATATATATATATATATATATATATATATATATATATATATATATATATATATATATATATATATATATAAATATATATATATAAATGTGTTTGTTTATATATATATGTGGGTAATATGCTATTTATATATATATATATATATATAATATATATATATATATATAATAATATATATATATATATATATATATATATATATATAAGGTGATAAGGAAGGAAGTGGGTAGAATTAAAAGTGAGAAGTTAAGTGAACAAAGTAATAAAGATAAGCATTTAAGAGCGCTCGCAAGTAAATTAGTTGAATGTGAAAAAGTTGAAACTGAACAAATCTGGGAGCTAATGAAGGAAGCGGTTGTTAGAAGTTTAAAAGAAGTATATGGATGCGCTAAAGTAGGAAGTAAGAATGTTAACAATGAATGGTGGAATGAAGGGGTGATGCAAGCGGTAAAAAGTAAAAAAGAAACGTGGGTAAATGTACTAAGAGCCAAAGAAACATGTTTGGAATTATACAAGAAGTTAAAAAGGAATACTAAAAGGTGCATACGTAGGAGAAAAAAAAGAGGTAAATGAACAGTTTAGAAGGAGGATGAATGGGGACTTACAAGGCAATAGAAAGCTTTTCTGAATGGATCCGCGAAAGGTAATAAATGAAAATAAGGGGAATCTGCTTAGAATAATGAATAGGGATGGTGATTTCGTAACTGATAAAATGGATGTGAGGGGAGAGTGGAGGGAACACTTCGAAAATCTGTATAACATTGGCAGGAATGAAGAGGTGATGGTGAATGTGTGTGGGTTTGATGGTGCAAGAAGGAATAGGTATTTTGGGGGTGAGTCATTAGTAAGGAGGAGGTAATGGGTAGAGTGAGAAAGTTGAAGAACGGTAAATCTGCAGGTATAGAGGAAAGTACTGGTGAAGTGATCAAGAACGGAGGCGAAATGATGATTGATTGAATTTGGAAGTTGTGAAACAAAGCGTTTATGGAGGGCATAGTTCCGAGGGATTGGAGGAGAGCAGTAATAGTGCTCTTATATAAGGGTAAGGGGGATAAGGGAAACTGTAGGAATTATAGGTGAATTAGCTTATTGAGTGTTGTTGGGAAGATATATGCTTGGGTTTTGGTTGAAAGAGTGCTTTGAGTGACTGAAGGACTGATTGGTGAAGAACAAGGTGCGTTTAGAAGTGGTAGAGGATGTGTAGATCAAATCTTTACATTGAAACAAATGAATGAGAAAATGAGGGAGAAGAAGAATAAATTGTATTTAGGTTTTATGAATTTGCAACAGGCGTACGATAGGATTAATAGGGAAGCTCTATGGCAGTGTTAGTGATATATAGTGTTGGTGGTAAGCTTCTGAATGGAATCAAAGGTATGTATGACGATAGTGAAGCGTGTGTAAGAATAAATGGAATCGAAAGTGATTGGTTTAATATTAATAGCGGAGTGAGGTAGGGATGTGTTATGCCTCCTTGGTTATTCAATCTGTTTATAGATTGGGTTATGAAAGAATTAGAAGTGGGGTGGCAGGGGATGGTGTTAGAATTATGGAGAACGGAAGAGAGTGGAGGGTGTCTTACCTATTATATGCGGATGATATGGTTTTGTGTGGTGAATCTGAACAGAGTTTGAGAGGATTGGTAGAGAGATTTGGCAGGGTGTGTGAGAGGAGATGTTTGAAAGTAACCGTAAACAAGTTTATGGTTTTGAATGAGGACAGTCCTCGGTGTGAAGCTATGTTAGATGGTGAGCAGCTGGAACAAGTGTCTGAGTTTAAATATTTAGGATATATTTTGGATGAAATGGGAACGGATGATGCAAAGTGTAGTAGGAAAGTTGTGAATGGCAGGAAGGTGGTTGGTGAAATTAAATCGTTGGTGGATGTAAAGGGACTAAGTCTTGAGTGAGCTAGGGTCTTACATGAAGGTGTGTTGTTACCTGTGCTAATGTATAGTAGTGAGATTATGGTCTGGAATAAGTGGTATAGATCTAAAGTACAATGTGTTTAGATGGACAATCTTAGGGGTGCGTTAGGTGTGAGAAGAATTGATAAAATGAGGAATAAACGTATTAGAGAGTTGTGTGGCGTGAAGAAAGGGATATATGAGAGAATAAATGAAAGTACATTGAGATGGTTGGTCATGTGGAAAGGATGGATGATAGTCGGTTGGTTAAGTGGATATATAATGGTGAGTGTGCTAGGAATCGACCGGCTTGGAGACCAAAGAAAAAATGGATTGAGTCAGTAAGGGAATGTCTGGAGGAGAGAAATGTGAGTTTGCCAGAGGCGAGAAGAAAGGTGCATAATAGAAGTGAATGGCGAGGTTTTGTGAGGGGGGGTATGGTTGTGGCCCACATGGGCCAAGGGATGATCCCCACATTGACGAGATGCCATAGTGAGGGTCCGTCGCGGTCCCGTGAAGCTCTAGGGTGGATTTTCTGGCTGCAACGAGTTCTCACTAAAAGGTATGAAGGGGGTGGTAAGGCTGGACTTTTTTTCGACTTAATTCACATTGTTCTACTACTTTTCTGTTTCCGATGCATGGTACGCACCTACCTTACCGGGTTACCCCCAGTCTTGGGGAAAGAAGGTGGGTGATGAAGATGATAGTGATTATATATATATATATATATATATATATATATATATATATATATATATATATATATATATATATATATATATTGTTGTTATATATATATATATATATATATATATATATATATATATATATATATATATATATTTTTGTGATGCAGGTAACATCCGCATCCGCACTTTATTAAAGATCCGCATCCGCGCTTTGCCCTGCGGATGTTGCGCGGATATTTATTGTCGAGGTTTGATAAAGGATTTTATAATAAAAATACTTAAGGTGAATCTGAACGCAACTATAAATGAGAGAGATTGGACTCGACTCAACTGTGTAATG
>JABUQX010066422.1:10000-17500 GCA_015478945.1 Trachelipus rathkii
AACGTTGATTTTGCATGAGGAAGAAAACGGCTTTTAATGCTACCGAGTGAAAAATTCAGGGTAGGGTAAAAAATAGTTTTTGGGTAAAATACGTTCCGTATTGGGTTTTGTTTTCATATATAGATTTTGTGTATGCATAACAAAACATATCATAATCTGAACTTAGAGGGCAGTAAACCGCAACCTAATCTATATGGATCTACGATGCAGTAAAACTCAACTTAACCTATATTAATCGACGATGCAGCAAATTTCGACCAAACTTACATTAATCAACTTTCCCGTAACGCTGTTTCTCTCATTTTCGGGTAAGATATATGCACTTCTGAAAATATCCAGAGACGTCGCTGTGTTTCGGACGCTGGCAAGCGTAAGATTCGTAAAAAAGAACGATATTATTAAATAATTACCTTTTCTTTATTTAAAATTTTTTGAACCTGTTTATTCAAAATGAAATTTATTGTTAATATCATACAATAACTGTATGAAAAAACACAAAATATCATTTATCTGTACCATAAAAAGGATAAGGATATAAATATATATTCTTTCTTTCTTTCTTTATCCACCTTTTTTTTCCCAAGATTGGGAGTAAGGAACGCTACAAGCATCGGAAAAGAAAAGCAGTAGGAGAATATGACAAATGTCGAAAAGAAAGCCCAGCCTGTACCATTAATTAGTGAAAACTCGTCACAGACAGAAAATCCACCCTAAAGCTTCATGGGACCGCGACGGACCTTCACTATGGTAAATCGTCAATGTAAGGGTTCATCCCTTGGCCCAGGTGGGCCACAACCATGCCCCCATACAAAACCCCGCCATTCTCTCCTATCATGCACCTTTATTCTCGCCTCTGCCAAACTCACATTTCTCTCCTTCAGACATTCGTTCACCGACTCAATCCACTTTCTCTTCGGTCTCCCAGCCGGTCGGTTCCCAACACACTCACCACTATACATCCGCTTAACCAACCGACTACCATTCATCCTTTCCACATGACCAAACCATCTCAACATACTTTCATTTATTCTCTCATTTACCCCTTTCTTCACACCACACATCTCTCTAATAAGTTCATTCCTCATTTTATTAATTCTTTTCACACCTAGCATGCCCTTAAGATTGTCCATCTGAACACATAGAACTTTAGATCTATACTTCTTATTCCAGACCATAGTCTCACTACCATACAATAACACAGGTAACAACACCCTCATGTAAGACTCTAGCGCACTCAAGACTTGGTCCTTTTACATTCACTTTAATTGCACCAGCCACCTTTCTGCCATTCACAACTTTCTGCTACACTGCATCATCCGTTCCCTTCTCATCCAACATCCCTAAATACTTAAACTCAGACACTTGCTCCAGCTGCTCACCATCTAACATAACTTCACACTGAGGACTGTCCTCACTCACAACCATAACCTTACTCTTATCTCCGTTTACTTTCAAACCCCTCCTTTTACACACCCTGCCAATCTCTCTACCAATCCTCTCAAACTCTCTTCAGATTCGCCACACCAGAACCAAATCATCCACATATGGTGGTTTACTCTCCCTCATCTCCATTCTCCATCATTCTAACACCATTTCCTGCCATCCCCACCTCGAATTCTTTCATAACCCCATCCACATACAAATTGAATAACCAAGGAGACATAACACAACCCTGTCTCACTCCGCTATTAATCCT
Organism: Trachelipus rathkii; assembly: GCA_015478945.1. NCBI lineage: Eukaryota > Metazoa > Arthropoda > Malacostraca > Isopoda > Trachelipodidae > Trachelipus > Trachelipus rathkii. The sequence goes on from JABUQX010066422.1 coordinate 11,697, forward strand.
AAACCAATCACTTATGACACCATTTATTCTTACACACGCTTCACTATCGTCATACATACTTTTGATTCCATTCAGAAGCCTACCACCAACACCATATATCACTAACACCTGCCATAACGCTTCCCTATTAACTCTATCATACGCCTGTTGCAAATCCATAAAACCTAAATACAATTTATTCTTCTTCTCCCTCATTTTCTCAATCATTTGTTTCAATGTAAAGATTTGATCCACACATCCTCTACCACTTTTAAACGCACCTTGTTCTTCACCAATCAGTCAGTCACTCGACGCACTCTTTCGACCAAAATACCAGCATATACCTTCCCTGCAACACTCAATAAACTTATTCCCCTATAATTTCTACAGTTCCCCTTTTCTCCCTTACCCATATATAAGGGTACTATTACCGCTCTCCTCCAATCCCTTGGAACTATACCCTCCATAAACACTTTATTACACAACTTCCAAATCCAATCAATCACCATCTCGCCTCCGCTCTTGATTATTTCACTAGTAATTTCATCTATGCCTGCAGATTTACCATTCTTCAACTTTCTCACTCTACCCATTACCTCCTCCTTACTAATAACCTCATCCCCAAAATACCTATTCCTTCTTGCACCATCAAACCCACACACATTCACTATCACCTCTTCATTACTGTTAATATTGTACAGATTTTCGAAGTGTTCTTTCCACACTCCCCTCACATCCATTTCATCAGTTACAAAAGCACCATCCCTATTCATTATTCTAAGCAGATTCCCCTTATTCTCATTCTTAACCTTTCGCGCTTCCTTCCAGAAGAGCTTCCTATTCCCTTGTATGTCCTCATTCATCCTCCTTCCAAACTGTTCATTTACCTCTTGTTTTCTCCTACGTATGCACCTTTTAGTATTTCTTTTTTCCTCCTTATATAATTCCAAGCATCTTTCTTTTGAAACTTCATCATTTGCTTTTAATATAGCACATTCAACCACGCTTCTTTTTTACCTTTAACCACTTTCATCACCTCTTCATTCCACCATTCGCTGTTAACATTCTTACTTCCTACTTTAGCACATCCACACACTTCCTTTGCACTACTAACAATTGCTTCCTTCATTTGCCCCAGATTTGTTCAGTATCAACTCGTTCACATTCAACCGATTTACTAGCGAGCGCTCTTACATACTTATCCTTATTGTCTTGTTCACTTAACTTCTCACTCTTAATTTAACCTACTTCCTTTCGTATCACCTTCCTCTCCATCCAACCCCATAACTTAATTTTACATGGGAACAATATGTGATCAAATAATCCCATTCCTAAACCCCTCACTGATTTAACATCAACACATACTTCAACATCTCCTTCTTCACCAACACAAAATCAATCATACTTTTTCACTAATACCATCTCTACCTACACCAACTCTAGTATACTTATGGATACTCTGTGTTTTTAAAAGAAAGTATTACTTACACACATACCTCTCTTCCCGAAATCAATCACCTTCCTACCATTCTCATTTTCTCCCTCCACCCAAACCACCTGTTATACCATCCCTTTTTGATCACCTATCCAGCCATTCAGGTCCCCCAACACTATCAATCTGAGGCTCCTACTCACCCATCAGAACATCACATTCAGATTATCCCCAAAAAATCGTAACTCTCTTCAACGTTTCCCTCAGATGGACCATACGTCACAACCACACATACCTTGACTTTTTCAAACTTAAATTTTAACCATTAGAATTCTGGGACTCACACACACAAGGTCTACCAAAGCTTTGTACCACAGGTCACTCATCAAAATTGCAACTCCTTCTCTCCCTCTCTCATTCTCTTCCACACCAGCAAGCACACATTTCACACCACACCACTCAATTTCACCTTTTCCTTTCATCTTTGTTTCAGTCACAGCGAGCAAATCAAATTTGCCCTTTCTAAAATACATCCATCACCTCTCTCCTCTTCTCCTCAACATTTATTCCTCTGACATTCCATGTACCATACGATTCATACAATTTCACCGAAAATTAGAAGGCCGTTTGCAGCGATCACGACCATCTCAGGCATGCATCAGCATTCCTAGCAAGAGATAGGTGGTAGTGGGCAGCCAACAAAACTACCACGCCTTGAATCGACCTCTACGACACGCAGGACATACGATGTGGGCAATTCTTTCTCCCCCACACACAGGGATGGTAGTAAGGGATTTCTGTAAGGTGTTATCTAGAGAGTGGGGTGTGCTTTAATCATGTGTATATGATATGTTGATATATATATATATATATATATATATATATATATATATATATATATATATATATATATATATATATATATATATATATATATATATATATATATATATATATAAGCTTTAAGCGGGGGGGGGTTGTGTGTGTAAAAAAATCAACTATAAATATAACTATGATGGACTCAGCTGATAATTCCTCACTTGATACCTGCTCTATTGGAAAGTTATTGAAACAGGACTTCCACAAATAACATTATTGTCCAAAGATAGAACTATTGAATGTAGATGACTTAAGTTATAATGATTAAAACTTGATCGAGTGGAGATGTAGCTTCCAGTTTCAAGAGGTGACAAAGTGTGATTTCATCATGAGAAGGTGTGTCTGTCACGTTACGAAAGTCTACGGAAGTTTTGTGCTGACCCTTTCGCAGTTCACAGGAAACATATTACAAGTAAGTAACACTTAGGTTTATTTCAAAAATTAATATGTATTGTTAAAACATGCTAAAACGTAAAGCTTTAATCATTGAATGTTCTTTTCAGTATCTCAGTAACATGCACTTAGGTTAAGTATGAACTCTTCATTTTTTCATTTTGTTCTGTAGAACATAATATAATCAGTCATCGTTGCATTATTGGTTGGGTATAATGCAGTTTTTATTTTACGGAATCTCTGCTGATCATTGATGAAGCCACTAAGCAAAACTTCGAAACCTTGAAATCTGGCCAAAAGTTATGCACAACATGCTTGAAAAACTTCTGAAGTAGAAAAGGGTTGTGAAGATCAGTCCGCCTAGAATGAAGAATTTTAAAGCCAGGAACTGTCATTGCATTCCTTTAATAACATTGTTAAAACATTGGATTGTAGCCCACTCAAACATGTTAATGTTCGAGACAGAGTTGGTTATGCCAAAAGAAAACTTTATCAAAGATACATTTTGCGTTGACAGCAAAATGTATAATACTGCTAATGTGTCATTTGCTTCCTTTGAATCTTACGAAAAGAACATTGAATGCTGTCAAGGTTGTAAGGATTTGGAAATCAATGACACATTTAGCCCGGGAAGAAGATCAGAGGTGCCCCAAATAATAGTCATTGAGAAAATAAAGAGAAGCTTCTTTCTTTAGTAGCTGAGAGTTGGTCTCAATGAAGATTGCAGAGAAATTTGGTGTCAGCATTTACCTTGTAAAGCGATGCCATTAAGCTAAAGAAAAATAATGGCATACTAGCTGATGTATCACCTAAGAAGAGTCCGGACTCTGTCAGAAGAGAACATTGTGCAGAGGGTAATTGCTCTGTTATCAGGATGATGAATTCACACAGAATGTCTTTCTGGTAAGAAAGACCCATTTCGCTGTGAAGACTGATGCTGGCAAGATTTATAAGCAAAGACGCTTTGTATCTGAATAATTTGAAATAGCTATATCCTGAGTACACCTAAAAGGTATCCAGATGACAAGGTGGGATTCTCAAGTTTTTGTATGCTACCGTCTCACTTGGTGCAAGGCAGTAACTTCCTTTGGTATGCACTCAGTATGTGTTTGCCAGATACACCAGAATGTCATACTCATGACAACAGCTTTTCCTGGGACTGAAACATACAGGACATACTTAAAAAAATGGTGTGTATCACTGATAACAGGGATTTGCATGTTGCATCTCCTGAGTGACTGACCAGGAAGGATGTTTTTAGAGACAAATCACAAATTTGCTTGAAAAATCAAATGACTGTGATTTGAATGATGAATTATTGTTTAAACAGTAGAGGTCAAACAGATGGAGCTGAAATAGTTAAGGTTACCATATCTATAGAAATTCATAGATAAAGCCCAGCGACTTTTTTGATAATCTCCAGGCACTTACTTCATTACCAAACTCAAGCAAAATATCTCGGTGATCTGAAGAGAAGATTTGTCCAGCTTGGGTGAAGTGCTCGTCCTTCTCGTCTTTGCTGAGAACTTCAACTTTGTCCATATAAGTTGTACGAAGGGTTTTCCTGGAACAGTAACTGACCACCCTTCACCCATTTGTAGTTTATTTCAAGGATGAAAGTGAACTAAGATCATTGAGCCTATGTGTCATCTCAGATTGCCTGGGGCTTTGACATCTTGCTATTCATTCCTTCATCTCCAGAGATATAAAAAAGAAACTTCCAACTGTATCAAGGGTGATGTATTTCAGTGATGGACAGAAGGTCAATACAAAGACTGCAAAAGTTTCTCAAACTTATATCACACAAACACGACTTTGGTCTTTTGGCAGAAGTGGTATTTCTTTGCCGCAGTCATGGCAAGGAGTCCAAGGTGAGGGAAATTGGGTGAATGTGAAGAGACTTGTTGCACAGGCAAGCATTCAGGTCGCACCACATGAGGCACATGCATTCTCGCTTCAAGTAACAGTTTCAATGGGCTTTCTCAGCATATTTCACAGGGAATTTTTATTAAATTTTATGTTTCAACCAAGACCCCATTTTCACAAAAATGCATAAAGCTCAATGTGGTTGAAGCGATTTGATCTGGCAAAAACTTTTTAAAGGAACTCGTTCAACATTGCTTCAACCTTTCTGAAACAATGGAGAGCCTGCTGATCGAGCGAACTTTCTACCTTGGAAGTAATGTTGCATGTCTCTATAATAGAATATGGTATGTTGGATGTTCTTTAGAGTATTGTGAGGAAACAGAAAAATGTTAAAGTGGACTTCAATGAAACGTTCAAGAGACCATTGGACTTTTTCAGCCAGGCCCAGTGAAAAGTCGTCAAGAGACGAATTGTTGGATTCCAGTTCAGCACGTTCTCTGTTTATTGGTGCACTAAGAATCCACTGGGTAAGAGAACTCGCTTTTAACAAACTTTCTACATGATTAAGAAAAAATTGAATATAATTTCTTAAAGTACTGATTTTTGAAAAGGGACTAACTTGAATAATACTGGCTGAAATGTTACCTAAAACCATTACCCTTTGACATACTATAATAAATGTTGGTAGGGTATTTCCACAGTTATGAACTTTAAAAATGTTCTCCAACGCAACAATAATTTTCTTTTTACCTTAACAAAAATTGTTAAGCGGGTCCTGATAAAAACTTGTAAGTAGTAAACTCGACACTTTTATATTAATATAACTTATTTAAATTTAATAAACTGCATTCTCAGAAAGATTTTTCAATCTACTAATTAAAAAAAATTTCTGAAAATATGACAGTTTAATCAAAATATATTCAATATTTACTGAAAATAAAGATTTACTGTTGAATTAAAAATATATGCAAGGAATTTGATTTGAAAATGCTCGCTCACAGTGCTTTCATACGTTGATTATGATAGGTATTCATACCACCATAAGAACCTGACAGCTGCTGATAGAAAATACTTGAAAAAACAGTTTATTTCACTCAAATGTTCTAACTGAAGGAGTTCAGTTGAGATAATTGTATCTCCACCAATTGAAGTTTATACGTCCTTCTATATGCTGAGTAAATTCATTGTCATCACTAACTATCTACATTGTCACCCAGGGACTCCAGAATGGTGACCTAAGGGAGTTGTTTTCTAT